>KZ538249.1:52728-85569 GCA_000934665.2 Catajapyx aquilonaris
GGGGGGGGGGGGAGGTTACATATGGTATACCATATGTAATCTCCCCAAAAAATAAGGTGGCGCCATATTTTAAAATCCACCTGATTTTTTGGGGAGGAAATTACATATGGTATACCATATCCCCTCCAAAAATTAAAGTAAATATTTTAAAAAGTGAGGGCCATATTTTAAAATGGCGACCTCCTATTACAAGGGTTATCAGCTGATCGATCGGGGTAAACCCGGCTCCAAATTACAATTCCTGGAACTCAGCATCAATACCAATTATTATGATTCATAGGGCCATTACCCAAATTACGTAACCACCTTTCCCCCCTCCGGAGCCTTAACTTTTTGGGACGGAAATTATTGGAGGTATCACACGCGGAATGAAACCACCCCCCCTCTCTTTTATGGGGAAGTATCAGGAGTGAGAGCATATCAGGATCGGCCGATCGGCATTAATCCCCATTTGCATTGCAGATGGACGGCTTCCTGGTAATGGGCCTGGGTCAGTAATTTATACATACCCTATTTTTTTATAAATTTTTGCTGGAAAAAATGATGGATTAGTATAGGGATGTACATCTGAGTAATGAATGGTGGCGTATCTCGTTAACTTCTTTTTATTGGCTTTTCATTATCATTTAGATACCTTCTTCAGGTCCGGGTGGAAATGGGCTTCCGATGAGGCTACGGTTCAGGAATTGGACCTAACCCCCCTGAGGGGGCGGGGGGTTTGAAGCATGGGATTGCATGTTGATTTAATACCGAATTTCCTGGAGGCTGGACACCCAAAAAAATGGGGAGGAAATGAGGGGGGGGGGGGTTAGTCAGCCGTAAAAATAGTGTATGACCGGGGGTTTGGCGTGAATTAAAGGAGATGGGTATATGGCCGACGTATCAGGGCTTTTAGGCAATCCATAGCTCGGGTTGTCAATTAAGGTTATATGTCCACGGACATCGCACTCACTTTTTCTGACTGTAAGTGACATGGTAACGATGCCCTCGGGAACGAAGGTGGCATGTTTGGACGGGGCTCACTCCAGCGATGTGATTTATTGCTGGGCATTAAAAAATTACACTTTAAATTCGGGTCGGAACATGTGTGGGGACAGTGTTAGGTGTGTGTCGCGTGGTACATGTGACGAGTGGTACGGTAATTTATGTTGGGGGGATGAGGTATTGCAGTTTTGCGAGGGTGTACTTGCACCGATTGCATGAAGAATATGCAGTGCTGCTGCTAATAGGTAGGGTTGCATGCGTAAACACGAGTTGTTCAAAGGGCTGTCAATTAATTAAATTAATTAATCAGTTAATTGATATTGCGTTTTGAACCCGATGCTATCTTTACTGCAGTATATAGACTTACTAAATCAGTGTGATCATTAAAATGCAGCGTAATGATGGGCGTTAATACTTATGCGAAAAATTGTGTATGATTTTATTAGCTTCTGAATTGTACGAACAACATGCCCTGCTCTTCCTCCTATCATGTCCCCAAATCGCTCTGCAAGCAAACTACTGCGCATGCTCAGAAAATCCTAGTGTGACGTCAGATCGTTCTTTGGTTTACAGGACTGTTTTTTTTTTGTTTAAAAATTAAGGAATTTGCTGCTGTCAATGACATCACCAAGTTGTATGAACACAATTTTAAGAGAAAAATCTCTGATTATGCAAACCCTGTGTGTTGTAGGTTTTATACTCATCAAAACTTTATGACCCATCAGCACATCTTGATACTCGGTATAATACCCAGGATTTACCAACACCACATCCAGTTTAATCTAAAGTGGACCATTTGAGAGTTGCATTTGCTCAACCTGTAGGGCTCTAAAAGTCACTGAAAACCCTGCACACCTTTGCGGCCTGAACGTCAGGAGGGAGGGGTTTGTTGATAATTCATTATGTGATTAAGAGGTTTTTACTGCATTTCATGAGTGGCTAAAAGTCGAACAAACACAAACCTTTCTGGGAAATCTTTTTCTGGGGGAATTGGGTAGGGGAGGGATGCATTAGCGTTTTGGTGGACATTGCATCGCTCTTGATGGGTGGTACGGAGGCGGAAAGGCCACGGAGATGGCAATGTTTTTTTTCCCCCCCGGATTTATATAGATGTACTAAAAGGGACGCTTGTGTAGGCCATAATACGAACTGGCCCTGGTAAATCGTTTTTTGGATTAGTTGGGTACACGCGGTATCAAAGAGGGACATTTTTGAACCTGGGATTGGGTGGCCAGAAGGGGTCATTGCTGTCATTCTGGGATGGTTGCGACAAAAGTAATGATGTGTATACTGGTCCTGTGGACAAATCACATTTTCAAGGTTTTTTTTCCCCGGTACTAATTATGTGTGGGGCCTGATGCATTCATTAGGGGAGTGTCATTCCTGTTGTCAGAATATGAGTAGCCTACAGTGCAGCCTGTACTAGTAATGAGCTTTACGGATGGTGTTTACGAATAAAGGATGCTGTCTAAGGTACTGGGTTTGATCTTCGAATCACTAGCAGTTTTGTCCGCAGCAAAACATGGTGTGTAAATTAGGGCATACCATAATAATCAACAAGTACTTACTTCCCCTCATGTACTTTCCGCCCTGAACACACCCACAATTCCCTTAATTGAACCGAGTAAGCCCTTATTTTGCCTCCGAATTTGGAAAACAAGACCCTGTTGTAATATCTCCCGATGCAGCCAAGAACCAGATTTGAACTGCCTAGGCCTGTTTGTGCCTCCTGAAGAGCCTCAGGTGCACTGTGGTCTAGTATCATGTTTCTGGAAGAGCTTACCCTAGAGTGGCATATGACGTGCAACCCCCTTTTCCTCCTGCAGGGCGGTGACGTGGTTCAGGAAGCTATAACTGCTAACGTGACGGCCGACACCGTCGTCGTGGAGTTTCAGCGCTCTGACGGCACCCTCATCACCCAGCTCATCGACTTTAAAAATGTAAGTTGGTTTTCGCCCCCTCTTGTGTCGCATTTGCGTTGACGTGACGCAAGGGTCACGCAATATATATATTTTTTTCCATGGGTATAAATGGAGCTGTTTTCCGTCGCAAAAATTGCCGGAAAGGAGCCAAAAGAGCCTGATTAACGTCCATTGGAGAGACTGCAGTAATAAGGACGTTATATTCGTGAGGGACTTGATTTAGGCGGTTGATGAAGGAGGATATGGCCATGCGATGAGTTTTTTTTTCTGGAAAGGTCTAAGGTCGGTTTGCACGTGTGGGCTTTGCGTTACTGTAGGCCGGCATGTCGGTTCCGGTTACTTTGTTTAAAAAAAGTATAGGTCGGTATTGCTATTTTGGGGGTTGCTGTATATTTTATCTGTTATGAAGTACTTGTCACCCTATCCCAAAGGAGTAGCGCCCTTGCAAAGTGTAAATAATTATGCAGTGGGTTGGCACATGCAATTTATAATGGAGGCACTGTTGCCACAGTTACATTGCTAATATGTTGTTACAGTATACGTCATTGTGTTACTAGCCCACAATACTACTTTCCGTGGGTCATTTGCAATGCAAAAATTGTATCACCTTCTATGAGAATTTAACGTCTTGACCAGAGGTTATTTCTCCAACCGGCCGGTGTGTAACTTCCGCCATTGTTAATTATACTCGTACCTTTCCAAAAACATTTGATTGGTTCACGGACGTTTAATTTAGATTTCACCTCCAGCTTACGTTTTTTTTTCTCTCAAAAGGTTCTGCTATTCGTATAATCAATGTTGTATCCGTGTCCAATCAGTGGCTGGCATACTGGCTCAGGTAACCAAAGCAGTGGATTAACTATTCTTTCCCGTTGTTTCCTTGTTCTGAAGCTGCATAATCTGGATTTCTAAAACAAACTCCAGCCCGTGGAATCAGTTCGCAAAGGGATGAGAAGTTTCGCAGAAAACTCGCATAAATGAAGAGCTGATATAGCCTAATGCAGAACGTTCCAATCGGGAAACTAGGAAAAGCAGGTATTAAGCAAGGTGTATTGTTAGGCTGGTTTTAACGGGTGAAACTGTCATTTTCTGTCATGTAGTTGTAGTGACTAGGACCACCCTGCATACATGCCCTAGTAGTAGCGGCAGTATCAAGTTCTTTGAATTACAGGTGTCATGTAACATGTACATTATTTTGTACGAACTGTCATGGCGCATTTTCGCGAACCGATAAATTTTCCGCCTTAGCGTGTCTCTCAATTTGACGGCCCTTTTGCCTCCCGAGTTGTGTTGATGGTGACCCAGAGCACAATTTGTTATGGAATCCAGTGTGGGGAATACTTAGAGTGCAATTACGCGATAAGGATTGGGGGTGTTTGAGCCTCAGCTGAGGTTTAAGGAAATTTGCAATAAGGTTGGTTGGGCGGAACTCGGGCAGTTTCGGATTCATTCTACTGTAGTGGTGGAGCCTTTCCGGCCGGATTGCTCCTTTCAAGTCGAGACCTGAAGCCGCTGACTCCTTCCTCTAATTTCCCCAGTCGACAGAGAGCCTTGGTCCATGTGCAAGGCATAAGTAATTACTCCTTCCCTCCAGCCTTTGTTGTCAAGGAGTTGTCTACTCAAAATAGTGAGACTCACAACCGGAATATTCTCATGGCGCCTATAAGTTACGAGGTAGTACCTCGATAGAAGTTACGACTGTTGATGGGAAAGGTCCAGGGAGGTTCTGGCAACGAGCCAAAAAGCGAACACAGTGTGAGGGTTGACCTCAGGTCATCCCTCCTGACCCAGCAAGTTCACTCAGGGGTCGTGGTCCAATAATACACAGCTTCGGGACAACACATTTATTGCGACCAGGCCGTTTCACGACTCGCCTCTACAAAAGAGCCCTCCCAATATATGTCCATCAGGACACTTTCCTGCTATCTGGTGACGGGCGCGATTTTGCACAAATCGCCTACCACCTCATATGAAGAGGAACATTGAAAAATCTATATTATTACTGTCACTGAAGCAGGTTGGTGTGGTGGTTAAGCAGTCCGAGTGCTAATCGGGAGGCCCTGGGTTCGATTCCCGGGGCCAAAAACCCCCCTTTTTAAAAAGCCTGCTCCACGGAATTCCCATTTTCGCCGCTCGGCGCTCAGGGCGCCACCTCCTGGCTGGTAGCGACGCGATTTGCACTTTACCTCTTTGCCGTCGGATGTCGCTCCTCTCCCTCCCGCTCTCTGCTGCATTTACCACACTGACCACTTTTACTTTTGCCAAATTTTGGCAACTGGATCCTAGTTGTGTATTTAGTGAACAGTAATTTGTGGCATGTACGTCTCGGTTTAAGTACTTTGTGATAAATGCGTATGGGTAGGCTGTTTTCACCTGTATTATGTGACTCCAGTATTGCGCTGCCGGGTACTAAACCGTTGTAATGTGGGATGATATGGTTACATCGAATCCGATACGCGTTAGATACAGCCAGATAAATTACTCGTTCCATCAGTCGACAGTTTGTTGCTTCATTGAATTGCTGTGTTCGTACAGTACTAACTAAGCGACACATGTTTTGCCATCTAACTGTATCGTGCTGAATTCCAATGTATCGCAATGTATATCGATATTTTTTATCGCATAATCTGGAGAACTAGCGCACCCGTAGCCAAATTTTGGCAAGGTCTGATGATTTAGTGCCGTGATCAGAAGGTGGCAGCACTCACCAGGGGCCCTTCCATCTATCCGCCGCGATCAGCAGGTGGCAGCATTCACCAGGGACCGTTCTCCTTCCGGAGCGTTCCAGAGGCGAAAAAATAAGGCTATTATTATAGGGGGAATACTTTTGCCGGATCATGAGGAGGAATATAATGTCATTCTTATAATTGGCACACTTAATAAAAAATGGTTGATGCATAGTGCGCCCGCGGGTGTACGCTAAGTAATAATGCGATAATTAAATAGCGTGAGTAGGTTCATAAACCGCACTGCACATTTAAAAAAGTAATATTCCGGGTGCGCACTTTGTGAATGCGCCTCAGGAAAAAAGAAAGCTGGAGACTTTGGCATAAACGTTGAGCCGGCGCAAATTCCTTTGAGCACTAAGCGCCACATTTTACCCTGGAATTTGAAATACCCAGGCTGAAATCCATTAAGGAAATGGAAGTGAAAATATCACCTGTGGAATATAAGGCAAGGAGTTGCCCTGGGGCATTTTAGAGAGGGGGAGGGGGGAGTTACTAATATTCCTCTCATTTCCCCCTCTAGAGAGTCTTTGTGCTCTTCCCAGTTTCCTAGGGTTAGTAATTTGGCTCTCTTTGACCATAATTTGTTGGTATTTCGGATTCAGTAGCAACTCCTCGACTTTCTGATTTCTATAGGAGGAAAGTTGTAAGTTGTACTTGTAGAAGTGACGGAGGTATTCGAAGCTTTTCAAGCCTCTTCATTCCTGCATTCCTTCCTCCTTCTATGGGATAATAAGGTGGTTTTGCGACTTGAGTGTCATCACATTGCATGTTCTAAGAGTCTTTGACTTTGGGGAGAGGAAGGGGGGTGTCTCGAAAGTCTTCACTCTCGAAAGTTGGCGCATCTTCTCCTCTAAGTTTTTGCATCGATTCCAACGTGAAATTATCTCGTTTCGCAAATGGAATTTCCCCAACTTGTTCTGTTGGGAGAGTCCCCCCTCCGAATTTTCGACTTCCAATAATGGGACAGGGGCAGGTTGGGAAATTCCTAGGAATTCGGTTCGATTTTTTCTTCTTCTTCTTCGCTTTTCAGGTTGGCTCGAGCAGGCAGGGGGCTGATAAAGTATCATCTGGGAATTGCCTCATAGTGTCGTTAACTTACCGGCATGGACCAAAAATGGCTGCCCGAAACTTGACACCATGGGTCCACGTGACCGGATGTGATTAAACCGACGATAGTGGTGAACGATGGGATCAGAACGTGTCGTAGGCGACCGGATTGCACAACAAGCATCCATCAGCGCGTGGAAATGAGAATCGGTGTGAAAAGATGGCGGGGGATTGGACGCTGGGCCGGAAAATAAGAGGAAGGGGGGGGGGGGGTCCTGCCCCGAGTTGAGGGCGGCATGCCTTTCCAGAGGTGACAGCTTCCTCGTTCATCACCCCCCCTCCCTTCCTCCCCCGAATTACTACCCCTTTCGCACCCCACCCCTGCTGCCTCTTCTATGCCTTGCTGGCTACCAGTCCACTCCTCAAGATTAATGGGATTCCCTGCGACGCAATTTGGTCTCGCACACCCATCGCCCCACTGACTTATTGCTCCTCCTTGCTTACTACTTGCAAACAGACATCAAAGAGGACGGGAAGGAAGCTTCTGAGATGGGTTGCCCGCTAGGTGTCGGGGCCCACCGCGGTGCCTCCTTTGTGCAGGCGAGGAAAGGGGGCGCTTTCACCTCCAGATGACACTTGATCACCTGGAATCACTGTGAATTTGCCTGGGTTTGCAGTTGTGTACATGACGATTGCGACGCCGGCAGTGGTTTAGGGCAAGATGTCTAAGGACATAAGCCTTCAGAGTGATACGTCCGGTCGATGTTATGGAACAATGTGTCAACCCACAAAAATGTCAAAATTGTGGAACATATACCCAAAGGATTTTGCTTCAATCAGTTAACCCGAAGCAAGTTGTTGTAGCGGTTAAGGAGTCCGACTGCTAATTGGGAGGTCCTGGGTTCGATTCCCGGGGCGATCCTGACCGTGGTGTTCTGTGGTTTTCCATGGTCCCCCCAGGATAATTCCGGAGTCGCTCCGTTCAATAGGCCACGGCCGCTTCCTTCCTTCCCTATCTTTGGCCTCATCCATGTGTGAGGAAGATTTTCAGAAAGATTGAGGTAAAATGGTGGTATTCCACCCCACTAATGGAGCGCCGATTCTCCCAATGGAGCAATATAAAAATTATTTAAAGAAAACTTCATTTAGTTAAAATCATGGCGAAATACGCATACTTCTGCTATAAATGACCGAAAAGGACGCTGCCCTTTTTCTCAAAACTGTTCTCATGTGGGTTGACTCATTATTGCATAGCACCGTCCAATTGGCATTAAATAAATATGAGACGTGTACCATCCAGTAGTTGTTGGATAGTTGGAAGTCTTGCTACTAGATGGCGTGCATGCATGAGGCGGACCTGGCAGCCCCAGATGAGGCTATAATGAACATGTCTGCAACCCTTGTCTTCTTGGACCACTGCCACTATACCCTGAGTGACTCTTCTAGGTCAGTGGTCAGATTTTGACCACAATGGGCAACGGAATTCATGCTGTTTTAGAATGTTTCTGGCACATTTTGCTCTAAAATGCCGGCAGTTATATCTACCTTCGAGCTATGAGAGCATGTTAAAAGCGATACAGGACCCTCCGGTTCCTGCTGGAAATGGAACAGAGTTTGGGCCAAGGATTTCTGGTGAGCTGGAGCCGCTAGCAGGGCGGTGTTGATTTTGCGGTGATGAGTTGGAATCGGGCCTGACGCTGTAACGCTGATTCTAGGAAGTGTTTGCTGGTTCGGGAATGAAGACTCGCTTCAAGCACATGCAATGAAAAGAAGCGGAGAATTCGGAAAGTCAATTCTGCGCCTGACTGGGTTTTGAAAGTTTGAATGATCCATTCTCGTCCAGCCCACCCTTTTTTTTTGGGGGGGGGGGGGGGGGTGGAAACTTCTGGCAAACAAGAGGAAAAGAAGAGGTTTTTAATGATGGTTACAGTGAATGTCAGGGACAACATTGTATACGAAACTCCGTAAGCCATGCCAGCAGAATTTTATGAACTTGGTTATTGAGTGCCAACGTTGACTGAATTTGTCTAGCTTGCTAATTACCTGCATGTCAAGCAGCGTAACAAAACCCAAACCTGTGCATTACGCGGTTCACGGCCGGCATTTATGAACTATGTTTATGGGGCGATATCATGTCTTTAGAGGGTTTCCGACAAAGGACGGCGATAGTTAATTGAAATTGCTATGGCTAAACCACCACCTATTAGCAAATGGACACAAAGTTACCGAACGTGTGAGGAAGATAACGGCCGTTTATGGTCGTTGAGCGAATTTTTCGTTGAAAAACCTTTTTGAGCTATATAGATAGGGATCTTTATGGGTGATCAATAGAAAGATAGTGGGCGGGAAAAGGGTCCACGGTTCATGCTCTATGGAGCATATTGAGCCATCACTTATCTGCGCAGGAGGAAACTAATCTTCAGAAATGTGGCTGTCGGGACGGAGAGAATCGCGTGTTCATTTTCTTGTCATGTGACGGGCCCTAGGGGCATGATTATTACTTGTAAGGAGATGAGAAAAGGGGGGGACCCATGGCTGCGAGACTCGGCCCCCTAATGGGGCAACTGAGGCCATTGGCGCCACCGCAGGCAGTGATTCACATTTGCATATATTGAAATATTAGGGGAGGACCATGCCATTTTAGGAGGTCGCCAAATCAGACGAGGAAATTGCACCGGGGCGTATAGCTACCGGATGAACATATTGCCCACTGTCCCATTTTTGTCGGGTTGGTCGGAGGTGGGGCACACCAAAAGAGTCGTTCTACAATACCCGGAAATTAGGTGTGAAAACAGCTAACGTTTTAAAAAAAGGCATATTTTTTCTGGTAATCGGTCAGTGACAGGACAGCCCTTGTGTTCGTGCGACGCTCACATTAGTTACCGTCTCCTAATGTGACAATGACACGTACGAGGTCCTTTTGTACGACTGGGAGCACATGTCGGAAGTTGTCAGGTCGGGAAAGAATCCGGGATTAAATTGGCTTTGTGTTGCAGGTACTGTGAAACCTGGAGTCACGCCTATAGTACAAGCAGGGTCGTGTGCTATGCCTGGGTTTATAAATTTCTGGCGGTGTTAGGAGAAATTCCGGTGTTATTTATTAACTCGGGTGAATTAGGCGGGCACTTTTAAGCAATCTGTTTTATGGAGTGAGAGAGCACGGAATATTTTTGGAACCGAGCGTGATAGCTGGTGTTATAAAATTATAAAGTGACATTGATCATTTACCGATATCCTAGCACGTATCAGGTCGGAGCCCAGATGTATTACTAATGTAGCTAATTTGCCTACCGAGATGCTCTATAAATTTTTAAAGTGGAAGTAGCTGCTAATAATACATAGTGAGGAAGCGACACTGTTTGTGAAAATTTAAGTGTGAAATATGCAGTTTTTATTTATCTAATTTGAACTAATTTTTAAAATTTCATGCATTATTCTATCATGCTGGTGCATGCAGGATTAAGCAGATACATGTTTGATGCTACCCTGAAATTTTAAAGTAATGTTTGTAGGGCATATCATATTTGCAACTGTTTTTTTGCACACTTTCAGGGTGGCTAGGGTCAATACCTCGAGCCACACACACACAAAAAAACGAAAGAATTACAGTCGGATTTTCGTAATTTCAAAATCGATAAAAACACCGGAGTTTTCCAATTTGCAACAGATATTATTAACAACAACTTCCGCTACTATGGCAAAACCCATGGACACCTTCCTTACAAATTGATATCGACTCATAAGCCCCGCACAACTTTTTTTGAAACTCGGTCGTTTCCAGCATATGCGACCTTTCCGCTTACTAGCTGATGGGTAATCGCCTCTTTTTGAAGGGGGGAAAAAAACTCAAAAAAATCTATGGATTATTTACTACAGAGATGACGGCCGGAAACCTCCCGAAATTCAGCCCCATGTATAATTCAGGGCAATGATAGACAGTGAGTGGGATCCGACTCGGTCAGCACCATCCATTTTTCAAAGTACTGAACCGGTTCTTTCACAGGATTACGTGTTTAATTCACACCCGTAAAATATTAACACTTGCGTCGAGTTGGAAAATGGAAAGCGTGGGAAGTACCGTCGGTTGGAAAAAATTTGAAAAAAAGGAAGAAAAGTGGTTCTTTTTTATATAAAAAAAACCCCCCGCATTTTCTTTGTTCATGTAGGCGGACAAAAGGATTTGGATAAAAATCAAGGTGTGAAAAGTTATTTCGAGAAGGAGGTGAATTTTTTCCGTTTCTTCCACTTTTTTTTCCACTAAAATTCGAATAAGTGGGGAAAAAAGCGCGTCGATGGAAATCAAACAGGGAGGCCCCTCTGCCTGAAGTCATCCAACGAGAAAATTCATGTCGCACCAATTACGTTCCCTTTTCGCTTTTTCTGTGTACTCAAAGGACCAGATTTTTTTGTGTGGGGAAAAAAAACAGGAGCCTAGATGTTACAATGGAAGTTTGTCGAGATGGGATTTTTGAAACTGTATATACAGCGTATATTGAACTTGTGTCCTGATTTTTAAGAAAACTGCAGGATGGCAAAATATTGGAGAGATTGAAGAATGTGGCATGAGAGCCCCGGGGCCAACCCAAAGAAAATACCTGGGTTCCATGGACACTGGTTTATTCACCACTTTAGTCAAGTCCACTCTCCCCTGGCCAAAGCCAAGGAAGCAGTGCGCATGCCCCGCCCACATCACATGACCTGTAGGGGGCGGGTCCTCACAGTTGATATGATGTTTAAATGGAAAAATGCCAAAGCCTTGGGTGATGTCAGCTTCTGGAGGACTGAATCTTGGAGTGGAAGTTGGACCAGAAAGTTGCGAAATCCAAACTGAATGTCTTGCAGCTTTCAAAATAGACTGAATAATCAAAATCAATGGGCTCCCCCCCCTCCTTTAAAAAGACTAGGAGGGGGGGGGGGGAGGAAAGATAAGGCTTGGCAAAATCCAGTTTTTCTTCTTCCTCAGCCTCTTCTGAACTTTATTGGAGAACCATGAAAGTGGCTGTTGGGCTTCGTGTTGGGATACTTACGCCTTTAAATCCTGGTCTTGAGATTGCGACGATGATGGTACTAAAAGTGGTCCAGGCCCGCGCTAATACCACACTTTATCTCATTTCCAAACCGGCAACTGTTGGGACCGGAGTGCGATTTTGAGGCAATATGCGAGCAGTTTGGAAAACAAACGAGATCATTACCCCAGGTGAAGTTGATAGCGTCTGTTCAAATAGTTCGGTTCAGCTGAAAATGTTTGCTATACTGTGACTGTAAGTACACTGTAAATATGTACCGACTTGGAGGTGGTATTTTGTGATCAAAATTGGTACATTGACTTGAAAATATTGGACTTCAAATTCCGTCTGCAGTACTGACGGTATTTGTTGATCACGAAGTACCACCTCCAAGTCGGTGCATGATTTACAGTAGTTATTGGTGGGAACCAGCTCTTGTCAACACACGCGACTTGGTCGCTGATAAAATAGTGCAGAACCGCACTTACCATGTTACAACTATCTGTGATCTACTATAGTGTCAAGCATTTGCGATGAAGGGGGTGGAGCCCTATGTGGCATATCGCATTGCATTAATTGAAAACGGAATTCGCCAGGTCGGCAGACTGTCAGCGTAGAAATTAGTGTGCGTGATGAAAATTGTACAGCTGAAGAGCACATGCACTGGACAATTAGCCGCCATTATTATTTTTTAACCAGTAACATGCATCAAAATAACTGCTATATTTTTTGATTAAATTAAGGTTTTTTTTTGTGTGTGACCTGGACGAGGCGGTAGGAAAATCGTTTTTTTGAGGCAGGGTTTGCATTGTCATTCCACACTGCACCAGACCAGTGCTTGGGTCCCCATACGTCAGTGGTGGGCTCCCAGGCGCTGCAGGGCCAAATTGAATCAGCCCCACATTGGCAGGATGAAGGACATATTAACGTAATTGTGCTAGAAATCCAACAGGTGGCAGCATTGGGTGGGTCCTGAAGATTAAAACAAAAAAAATAATTTTTAAAAAGGCAGCTCGCCTTTTTTTATTTTTGGCGTTTTCTAGCCATATTGCGTGTTTCGCACCGGAGGAAAAATGTACTCTGGTGTAATTTTAATCAATCAGGGAAAGCTAAGGGGGCAGGACTGGGTTTTTTTGTGGCGGTTCTTTGCACATGCCAAGTCCTTGACACCCTCGACGGAAATTATATTGAGCAAATTTGCTGGTAGGCCGTCACAAGTCGGTACAGTTTCAATTATTTTTAATTATACTAGAAAAACCTTTGATTCGATCGCACTCGGCGTAGAGGACCGGGGGATGTGTACTCGCCGACCTCCAGCAAACGACTGAGGAGTTCCTCCACTCATTGCGCATGTGTAGAACGCGGGCCAATAGCGCGGTTATGCGGCGGACCAATCAGAGAGGACCAATCTGTCATAGTACGAATAATTTTAATATAATAGATGGCGGTTGTAATAATAACAACATTTGTACAGAAATATGGCGGTATGGGTTGAAAATCAATTGACGACCCACATATGCAGGGTGTGTTATTGTAGGAGGCAGAAGCAGGCAAATTGCTCGGTAATAATTCACAACTTGACAACTGGCCCGTATTTTTGAAACATGCAAATTATTCACGAGGCTTAAAAATAGTCTGCTTTATTGGTACCTTCTGGCTTCGTACTGTACAATTGCGGCTGGAGTTCCATTATTCACTTTTGGCAGGATGTTTGCTCTAGGTTGCGTCAGGGTGGTCCTTTTTACACCTGCATTCGGTTGTTTCCACGCGAAGCTTCATGCAACAGAAATGCATTGCGTGACAGGCATACGATTTCCAGTTGGCATGCCAGGGACTCTTAACGGGGATAAATGAATTTATGCCATAAGTGAAATGCATACTTATGGGGCCTAGAATTAATTACTAAATAGTAATTGCATCACATGTGACACCCGTTGCTTTTTCCTGAACACAGCATATGTAGGCTGGGAAATCAAAATGGAAATCTTGTCGGGTGATGCCAAATTGTGCAGGACAAGTGTGATTTTTTTTTTTTTAATTATGAAATTTTATGGGTGTAGGTATGTAAATGGCCATACAAATTGTTCGATACATATTTGCCGATATCTATTCCTCGCCCAAGTTTCGAAGCGTTTCGAAGCCTTTCCGTTGCGTGAAAGAATAATGCTGTCGCCGCCTTTCCGTAGTACATGATCCCACGAAGATATATGCGAAAGAGAAACACCGTCTGTAGGGCAATTATCGGGAGATAAGTTACACTATCGTCAGAGTTTATTAATTGAAGTCGCGTGTGTTTGCAGGCGATATTGATTTGGGCGAAGTTTTTGCCCCCGTTTGCGATCCAGGGCCCTCTTCAAAGATTGATGAATGTTTTCCACGGAATGGTGTGTACCCGGTGACAGGGTATGTGAAGGTATCCACACCAGTCCGGAATACTTTGTGTAGCGTGCCATGCCCCTTGTCACCGAGGTTCGGAATGCGTGGGATTCCCCAAAGATCCTGTTTAACAGGGTGTAGTAAAAAATGTATTATTCTGAGCGTAGAGGGGGCCGTAAAGGCAGAAAATGCGAAAACGATATTCCTCACGCTTCCAATCACCCTCTATAACCATTTTCCAGCCCCAGCCTTTTCGAAAATCGATTAGGCATCACAAAAGGAATTTTAAACGACCCCTCCCCCCCCCCTACAACCACCCATCTTTGGCTATGAAAATGTGCCAAAAGTATGACCTTTGAGGTTAATGCCGTCGGAGCCTATCCCGCATTATTTATTTCATCTCGCCTCCAAGTCTGTCGTCTGCTCCTCCAGGGAGAGATACGTGGTGTCATTTTCAGGCGACATATTATTTTTTCTGGGGGGGACGAGGCCTGACAGCTCGGATATCATTGCCAAGTGATATTGCACGTCCTGACGTGATTGGTTTATGAGCAGTCCACAGTGCGCACGTCAACAATGTCATCAATAAAATTAACAATTGTAGACACATGACACCAATATTACGTAGACATTTTCTAATTAAAAAGTATTATATAGGACGGCTCTGTCCGTCTGTGGACATGTATCAGGGCCTAAACTGCAAGAGACAGCGACAAACGGTTTTCGGATTCAGCGGACCCTAAGTAAGTAGGTTTCATGGCCAACTTCCGGTTTTCCAAGTTCACTATATCCGCCAAAGTCAAGTCTGCATGCTTTAGAAATTATTTTCCCTAGGTTACTTGGCAACGAAAAATGAAAGTGACAATATTATGCCTTGAGAAAAAGTCGACTCGAATCACGCTCGCGTGATTTTCCAATCTTACTGATAATATAATTAATTTTGCTCAATATATTGTCTAATAACTTCTCTAACTCGAATCTTCTGTAACTCGAAGTTTATTCCGGTTCCATGGAGATTCGACTTATAGAAGTTTTACTGTAAAACAATTAAGGTGAAGTGGGGTAAGTGCATACACGGGGTAAGTGCATAAACTGGCCGCCATATTGGAATGAAAATGGCTGACATGCTCACCTCTTGTGGGGATGTGATGTGCAGCTACACAAAGGAGTGCCTGACGCGTTTTGGTGTCGTCAGCCATTTTCATTCCAATATGGCGGCCCCGTGTATGCACTTACCCCGTGTATGCACTTACCCCACTTCACCTTATTGTTTTATGATTGATTTCATATACAATATTGTTTTATGATTTATTTCATATACCATTTATAATTTGTATCTAATTTTTATAATTAATGTAGCAGAAGTATTAGTCACATCGATTTGTTTCCTATTAGCTCCTAGTATGAAGATGTGTAAGAAATATCGATATATCGATGTAGATGCTCCCTAAAACTTTCTTACCTCGTTTTTTTTTAACATACTGGCATATACCTTTTTGGATGGCCTCGATTGCGTCCCGGCAACACAAAGAAGGTGCTGATTGAAAATGGCGGACGATGGACTCCCGAAGTAGGAAAAGGGAAACCCCATCGGGAGCACATATCATCTTTGGCAGGCACGAAGAATGCGGGGCCGAATGCATGAATTTTAGGTGGAGGTCGCTGCTCAATTCCAAGGAAGGGAGGACAGCAACCTTATTTACGTCGTACCATGGGCGGACTGGGAAGCCCCCGTTGGTCCCTTTTGATGCTGGGGCTCCCTTCAATCTCCCAGGATTTCTTGCTTATAAGGGTTCGTGAAGGGCAAGAAATCTATCAAGAAGAAAGTTGGGCTCAGAGTAACGGCCGATATTATACAGGGTCCCATCGGACTTTCCTGCTGCCAAAATTTGAAATTGATTTTTTTTTAAACAATTTTGCTGAGATTGTCAACTGCTGAAAGTACAGGTGGAGTAATTCGATGCGTAGGAGTATTTTTTTTCCAAAAATTTAGCCCCATACGTTTAGTATAGGAGAAGGATTGAGACAAGGAGGATGGTTTTTTTCGGCCCATTAGATGGGAATAAATTGGGGGGAAGAGAAACGTAGTGAACTAGTCGGCGGTTCAGGGAGAGACGCTTTTTGGCGTGTTGAACTGGGGCAGTTCTTTGCTCGACTATCGGATCAATAGTGATTGGTGGACTATCCTGCTTGCTGACCACTTCCCACCAGCCTCCCCACATTTTTTTGGGGAGGACGGCTATGGGGTCGAAGATGCTGGAGTTCTCATTGAGATTTATCACCTCCAGGATTTCGGTTGCAGTCATACGCAGGCGTCCCTCTTGTAGGGTCATGGCGGGACCCAACTTTGTAAACTCCTTCAAAGTCATTAGCTTTATGGGCTTTAAGTATGTCGGGCTTCCAGAAGACGTTAGCGGAAGGAAGTGGTAGCGGGCGAGTCAATTTGGCACGGGTTGGGAGGGGCCATGAAAAAGAAGGAAAGGAAAGGGAAAAGAAAAAAAGGAACTTCTGCAATGGTTCCGGGGAGACTCTCAGAGATGGCAGCCACGCGTGACAATGGTACAGACGTAATTTTACAGGCGAGAAGCTTATTACAAAGGTTGAATTCGGGAACAATATGTAATGAAGTGGGCAAGTGTGCGACTTGCTTGGAGTCATTGGTTGATTGAGAAAGGTCGAAATCACTGCATCACGCTGATCAGTTTAAGTTGGAAATATTTTGGCACTAAGCTGCTTAATTTTAAGCAGCTGTTAAAGGGACACTCCACTCAAAATACAAGTTGGGTTCTAAAAATCGGGCAAAAAATCCTGATTCCGAGGGTATAAGCAGTTTTTCTTAGAGACGAACGGTAAGGCCAGTGTGAAAGCTGGAAGTGTGGCGTTCGAAAACCGCGCGCGGGGCAGGTGGGCGCAGGTGGCGACGCCACCAGAGTGGAACCGGGCGGAACTAGAGAAAGCATCCTGGCGCGGCCAGGGTCCCCTACATGGTTGCCTCCCCCACCCTAACTGTCTAACTGTCTAGGTGGGGGAGGCACTCATGTAGGTGACCCTGGGCGCGTCTCCTTCCCTACTTCTCCGGTTTGCCGCGAGATGCTGTTGTATCGCCCTTCTTAGCAGACGACGTGTGTATAGATGTATTATTTTCCGTGTTACCGTTGGGCGTAGGAAAAAACCGATTGCACATTCGGAATCAGGATTTTTTGCCCGATTTTTGGGGGCCAACTTGTATTTTGAGTGGAGTGTCCCTTTAACATTGTGACGACCCCGGGTCCGCCCCGGGGCCAACTCCGTGCGAGCTCTACCAAGAAAACACCTGGGTTCCATGGACACTGGTTTATTGGACCTTCCAGGTCGCCATCTTCCAGACTATCTCGACTCTGGATACGAACTCCACTCTCCCCTGGACAAAGCCTGGGAAGCAGTGCGCATGCCCCGCCCACATCACATGACCTACATGGGGGCGGGTCCTCACAACATTGCTGTGAATTGCAATTGGAGTCGAACACAATTTTTTTCTCTTTAAAAATGATGGGTGAACACAACCTAATATTAGCAGCTTATACTTTTGGTAAACACTTGTGTAGCCTTTTCAGCATGATCGCTCCTTATATGAAAACAAGTCACGCCTGCTTCGCAAATAAACGGCGGCAGGTAACACGCACCTACAAAGGCATTGTTATCCAACATCCCATTGTGCGAGCTGGTCGGCCTTAATAATTGGCGTATGATAATGACCACTAATAGACCACCTTTTCATCCTGGCCCGGTATGAGCACACTCGACAGATACTTGTGTCAGTCGATAAACGATCCTTTCTGGTCGGGTTAAAATTTCAAAAAGGCGATGTGCTATAAATTGGGGGTATTTTTGACCTGAAATTTATCAGACATCGGTAACGATTGGTAGTCAGTACAGCATCACATACTTTTTTTATAGTTTTTTGTATTTTTCCGCAAAGCAAAAGGCCGTCTGCGACTTTTGAAACAAAAAGGGCCAAGTTTCCAGCGGCTCGCTTATGGAAATAAAAGCGCATTAGGCTTTCCCCGTGGCGCTAAAGTAATTTCATCCGGGAAACCCCTTGCGTGGCGAAAAAGAGCACTTCGTGCAAGTGGACACTGATCCCCTTTGATCCGAAGTGGGCATGTGAGTGGAAACTGAAAACGGATCCTGACCTCTGTCATGGGAGGCGGGTGCGTGCAGTGTCGTGAACACCACCTGTGCCCGGTTTTTGAGCCAAAGGGGCAGGTACGGATCCCAACCACTGACAACAAAACACAGTCGGACATATCGATATTCTCCCAACCGAATTGCTGACCCACTCCGGAAACGGTGAAGGCGTGTGGTTCGCGCGCTCAGGGACGGCACACCATCTGCCTTTCATGTTAGTGCATCGCGGTTGGGGGTTTCTCCGATGCCAGTCACGAAAACACCTGGAAAAGGCAGAAGGAGATACCTGGGCGGTTTTGGGCAACACGGAATGGCTTGAGAGACAGACTGTTCGGCACAGTTCGGGAATGATCGGAGCTGTTCGGCGATGCCCGACAGACGACAGTGCCATCTGTTGTTGAGCCATGTGGCAATGCTGAATCTGTCCTCTTTGTGAGGCATGCCAGATTGTCAGATGCATCCGAAACACAGTGGAAGTTGTCCTGCGAACAAGTGATGAGGCTGAATTCTCTGCGGGACTTGCACTTGTACTACGTTGACAGTTTCGGACAAATGGAGCGTCGCCTGGCCTGACCACAGGATGCGTACTGTAGCCAAACCGCATCCGGTGCAACTGCCGCCTGCTGGTTTTTTTTGTTGCAGTCTAAAAATAATGTTTTGGTCTGCATCTCACCGGAGTGTCAGAACACAATACGTCATCCGTACTGGTGAAAACCTGCCGACATGTTGAATGCACACACAGGGTGTCCCAACGGACATTACATTGCAGTTAATATGACAGTTATGTGCAACGAATTGGGCAACAAAAATTAGGGGAAAATCTCCTTATATTTACAATGCGTCATCAGAGATTTTGCCTTTAATTTGAGTCGATACAACCAGCTTTACAGAGGGCGTTTTATTTTTATCCGCACACAAACAGATCACCCTATGTGTTATTCAGTGGAGCTTTATGACCACGGTATGTACTGTACCTATACAGTATTTTGACATGGTCGGAGCAGATTAATTCCAGGATTCGTGACTGTATAAGCTTGGTGGTGTCCTGAATTTTGCACATTATTTACTAGCCAGATTTAGCAGCCTTTTTACACTTCACACTCCACCTCCCCGACCACCAATTGGCACAAAGGTGTCATTTCAGGCGCTTGGTTTGTCACATGCCACTTCATATCTGCTCAAAATCGATTTAGGGAAGCTACAGTACGTCCATTATCAGATTCACTCTGGCGTCTCCGCAGGGCACGACACATGCAGATGGCCTTAATCGTCATGTGTTGCAAACATGCACTCGTGACATTGCTTTCAATCAAAGGGACAATGCACAAGGACAGTGTAAAATTGCAAGTGCGACCTCGTTTACATGTAGGTGCTTACTTGGACAGAGCATCGTCCTGATGCATTGTTCTTGCACTTTTTATGTCGCGAGAATCTATTGTCATATCTTGCGCTTTTGACAAACAGGTTGTAGCAAAATGTCAGTGAGCCACGAACTTCCTACCACTTTCCATTACAAACTTTGTAAAAGTGCGCCATTGAGTCCTCCATACCGGGGGGCTTGCATTTGGAGCGGCGACGAACAAAGGAAGCCGGATAAACCGAACGTCCTCTACACACCTGAGGGAGAGGGGGAGGGGGGGAAAAGTAGTCGCGAAAAATCCCCCCCAGGGGGGAGTTTCAATTTGTGCGAAATAATAACTCATAGGCCGGATCTGATGGCACGTCAGGCGCACGTGGGGAGCCCGAGCTGTATACAGAGGAGGCCAAAGGAAGGACCAGGGACATTGTGTTTTCGAAGTTCAAAAGAAACACCCGACTCGGGGCCCTCCCTAAACTCGATTGGCCACACCTTTCCACGGAGGAAACCCTTCTCAGGTTGCTTCCCAACACACAGGAGTCGTGAGGGTTTCTGCGAATACGAAACTCCATTGTCACTTAAATCGGCTTTTCTCAAGGGGTCGATGCAAATCGGATTTGAGGGGGGGTGTACAGAAAGGGGTAGACTATGGCAGAGCCTACACTGCAGAGACGAGGCAGCAAATTCGATATGAAAGTGCTTTTGTTCGCTTCTACATACATTTCTGCGCCACCTTTGAGACCCATGGGATTCTATTCCCATCCATTAGCGTTAGCGCACTTTACACCCCTGACACTATACCTGCGGATCTGGCATTGTTAGGGAGGGTCTTCAAAAATGATCGTTTTCGCATGATCGTGACTAGATGAAGTCGATAGTCGAACACATGCAACTTACAATTAAAGATTCGTACCTCAGGACCCAATTACCGAATCAGTCAACAGTGTATGCCCACATTCCATTATCGGAGTGTAACAGTCAACATTGTACAGGTCCGGTAATGGAACATGGGCATTGTTGACTTGGCTGAGAGTCACTGCTCTCATTGTGGTGTCAGTGCCTCATTGCTTTCTTTTAATCAGGTACTTTGGAAATTTACTCTTAGCAGCTATCAGAAGTATTACTGTAGCTGTTAGCATCAGGCCGCTGTAAAAATCCCCGTAGTCGCTCAGGTCATTAACGAATCCAGTGCAATAATTGGCACATAGTGAAAAATGGGTGGGAGGGTATGGGTTGGAAACGCGTCAAACAGGCAAGCTCTGTTGAAGACTAACCGCATGAGCTACATTACACGCGGCACCAACTTGCAAATTGTGAATTATCCTGGCGCGCATTAGCAGGAGGGTCATCGCTTTTAATAAATTATGAATCGCCGATATTATTGGGCGCTAGGCAGCACAAGGGAGCTCTGGATATGAACGAGAGAGGCACCCCTATATACCATAATAGAGACAAGCTAGCTCATGGGATGAATTGCTGCAGTTTGCCGTTGCAAGCCTATAGGCCGCGATACCACCTGCAATTAAGACTCCCCCCTCCTTGATGAAGATGTAGCGTAAATTCTAATTATGCCGTAGCTTGTCGTAAACTTTGATGACGCATGAGATGTCGAATTGGAATTTGCTCGGAAGCCACCAAACTTTTGGACGATCAATCTCTCTTAATGTGCGGGGCGTAGATGTCTGCCGGAGGTGACTTCCAGGCCTGCCGAATGAGAGGGGGAGACTCGTATAAAGTTTGCAGGGCTAAATATAATGCATCGTGTATATACGGTGGTCCTAGCAACGCTTGTAACTTTAAAAAAATAAGCCCCGTCCTAGCCTACATTTTTCAAACCCATGTAAAAAAATCGTACTTATTTTTAAATGAATTTTGGTGTCTTTTGTTTGTGAGTGTACAAATTACCCAAATCCCAGGCCAAGGTTATAGCAGCGGTATGTCAAAAAAGCGCAATATTTCAGTTCTACTGTTCCTTTGTATGCGAGTAATTGAAACAAACGTTTTCACGATAATAGCACCAGGAATTCTCTAACCATTGCTATCCGAAAACAATCTTATTATTCCCCCTGAAGTGACGTTCCCCCATATTATTTTCTCTTCAGATGACCCCCTTCCTCGACTTTGATTGCGATCTTGAAGTCGCTTCTGGAGAGAGAAAACGGAATTTTATTCCTAATATTTCCCCCTCCAGCCTCTCGACCCATTTTTTTGTTGTTGTTGTTGTTGCTGCTGTGTCTATATGTATACCAAACCGAAGAGAATCTTTGTGTTTTGTCCGCTATCATCGTCCCCGTTGCCAAGGAGACCCCCCCATCATATACGACTTACATAAAACTGGGGCGTGGATTATATCGGAATCACACGAACGACTGTTCAGTCCGAGGAAAGTAACAGTAAAAGGCATTCTTAATGTATTCTGACGGCTATTTAACGATCCATCTGAAAATATAACCTGGGCTATCACGCAGAAAGCACGAGACTCCTATCCCCAACAGTTTCCTTTTCACTCTTTGTAATAGTTCAAAATGGAGACTGACAGTCTTGCTCTTTTGCAAGCGGCCAATCCAATCCTTTTAATTGGCGCTTCTTGTGATCAATAAATATTATATACCTTCTTGCACAATGTATAGAAGATGAAAGGCGATGGTGTAAAGATCTATGCAAAAATATTCTTTTTTTTGAAAGGGGGCGAATTTCGCTTAGGGGGGACCCCCCTTTGCCGTCACCGACAGATTGACGACGTCGCTCCGCCTCTTCATTTAATTTGGATAATGGCGCCAATTAAGGAAATGGATTACGGGGAGACGTTTTAATTGGTTAATCGTTTATAATGACACCGTGTGACTTCGCCTTCAGAGGAGGGGGTAATTGGTTAACGACGACTTTGGGACTTGGGGCCAATCAGGTGTTTGCATCTTGGAATGGCGCCACAATTGGTTCAGGTACATACCCAGGTGTGCGACAGTTCGCGCTGTTGACACAAATTGGTCAGCGAAATGGCAATGCCAAACGTTGAACATTCGTGTGGTGTTGGAGATAATCAATTAAAAATGAAAATATTAAATATGGCGCGCAGTATAATTTTATTAGCTGGGCAGCGTGTGTTTCAATAATGAATTTTCAGCATTGCATTACATGCATTATCATGCTATGGACTAGTCAAATCCTCAATTTGCATGCAATGCCCATTGCTATACGTGTAAAAAATAATATTGGCTGAAATTTTGCATGTCACCTTTTGGTGGGATGGTATTACTTTTAGCTTTTCAAACACCCAGATGTATATAGTGTATTGGAGGGATATCGACCGTGCATTTAATTTTTGAGACGAGATTAAACCAGGGGGGGATTTTCGCCCCTGATTCATCTGTTCCTGCCGCGAACAGATCTCGTGATCTATTCAGGTTATGAACGAGAAAAATTCAATAACATGTTGATTGGAATTCTTCCAGCTGCCGCTAATTCCAAACTGATAGCCGCTTGCTGATCTTAATTTGGGATCCAGCAGCTGGTGGGGCCTCATGAAGCGCCATACCGATTTTTCAACTAACAAGGAAAAAAAAAAAAAACATCCATTACATGTATATTACTGCGCTGCTGTTGTTATTAGCATAAGTTACATCTTGAGAGTTTCCTTCCCACATTTTTGCATAGGGGGGAGGGGGTACGCGAAAAAATATTTGCTTTTGGCTGCATGTGTGCAGTAGAATTAAGCATAGGGTGAATAATGAGGTTATCTTGTAAGTCCTGGACGGGAATAATTCGGGGTGCTCCAATGAATCCACAATGCTGGGCCATTCCTCGTCACGACAAATGTCCCACAAGGTACACATAGAGTGGAAGCATATCCCCTGGTCCTTTCCACGGATAATTACGTGCCATCCCTTCCCCTCTTCGCAGTACGTGCCTCATTCGCTCCGTCAGGCGTGGGAGGTCTCAGGGTTGCTCAAATTTTGGTCACATAACTGGTCTTTGGTGGGATTCAGCGGAAACAGTGTCTATCAACCTAGAATATTGAAATTTTGGTGCTATTCTCAGTAATTAATGACAACTTTTTTTTGTTTCTTTTCAGGTAAGTACTCGTCTGCTGCTATCGACGTTTGGAAGTGACAGTAGCCAGTAACCGTCGAAGAGCATGAATCGAGCACTAATTCCGCATCTGCAGTCAGAACCTACCAGCCCAACTACAATGTACAAGGGAGGTGTATATAGGTTAGGGTGGTCCTCATCCTGGATCCTTCTATTTAGAAGGAACAGTAGTGCGGCTCGTGCTATTGGTAATGCAGAACTGCTCCACCTGTAATTAGGAGGGGGCGGAGGAGAGGCATGCCGTTTGAAAAATTCATTCCTCATTCGACATCCTTTTTTCGACCCCCTCCTCCTCTTACTTTGTTCGGGGGGTAGGGGGGGGGGGTCTTCGCCGTGCAGGTTGAATGGAGACCAGGGCCTCCCTGCTATGGAAACAAAAGTGGCTTCCATTTGATGCAGGAGCATTAAAGCGAGTAGCGCACGAGACCCATTTGCAGCCAAGGGCCATTCACTTCGATTGGTAGCTTCAATTTGTCCGCCTTTGTATTTACACTGTGTTGCCCACGATTCCGAACCGGGTTGCCTCCATCCCTCTGCGTGGTACTAGTCACGTTCCTTTTCTTCTTGCTACAGTGTTTCGCAAGCGAAAGATATCAGAGTGCGATACAGCAACTTGGAGGCTCAAACTTTTCGAGTGGACTCAGCATACAGGGGTTCCAAACAGAAGTTGTGTCATCTCTGGGGGGGACCTTTTCGAAAAAAAAGAGATCATGTCAAAGCTTCAAATGACATTAATTGGAGCGTCCTTTTTGAATACCTGGGTATGCAATTACCGCTTAAAGACTATGTGTAATTGAGCAATAATGTGTGCAATTTATGGAGTGATTATGGACTCTTTAATGCTGCAATTTGTTGCCCAGTGGGAATATTTTGAAGCAGGGAGTGGCGTTAATGAGAAGCGAATTGCTACGATGCGTGGTATGCTTCATATTGTTCTCTTGGGTGTGTGTGTGTGTGTGGGAGGTCATCAGCGATATTTTATTGCCTTTCATGGAAAATGATTTAGAGGCTCGTATTTTTCGAGATATTTGAAACGTGTTGTTGCGACATTACTTGATTCCCCCGTCGGGGGGTTTATTGCAAGGTGTGGAATGCGCTCTCGAAACTATATGGCATGATCAGATCCGACTGGAAATGATTGTCTCTCACTCGGCTAGAATGATCGAGTTTCACTTTGAAATGATTGGATTTCGGTATAAAATATCGGATTTGACGGGGGGAATTGACTCCGCAGAACCATTTTCCAAGTTGTCAGCTCAGCGACTGTGTATAAACTATTTTTTTTGTGAAATTCTGAACTTAACGCTCATTTTGAAGCGATTTGATCCGACTGTTGTAGATGATGCATGTGACACATGCCTAAGCAAAGATTGGGCCGATTCTACATCCGGTCTTTGAATGAGTTGCTGGCATAGCTGAAGCCAATAACTCTGGTGGTGGGAGAGAAAAGTTGAGCTAGGCAGGATTTCCAAAAAAAAGAGATGAGGTTGACAGTGCATAGCTTTGAATGTGAATCCAGGGGAGCATATTCTCCGGTCCCAATGATTGGCGTTTGGACCATCAGTCGGAATTCAGAGTGGGACAGTAATTTCCGGCCCTTTCTCGTCCCAGGGTGGAAATGAGAAACAATATCATTTTTCCTCCCCTGACTCCACTGCGAAGGAGCGCTGGCGTTGATGGGTTACAAAAACTTTATTAATGGAGAAAGAGGGAGGAAGAACCTGAGGATTGGGCCTCCCCGAGTGCCGAAGAGCTGATATAAACCGGGGCTTTACAGATTTTTACGGGCCTCAGGGGGCCGTAAAGCGGGGACCCCACGCGTCTTCTCGACCTGCATTACGCATGCAGAAGAAATGCCACTTGCTTTTAATTTCGCAACAAATTGTCATCCAGGCGACGGGGCTTCTGTTCTGAACGCTGCACATTTTGAGGTCAACGCCATGGCTGCCATCTTGGATCGCTTCTTGGATCAGCCGGTAGAGGGAAGCGGGTTGGTGAAATGAGCCGCTAGAGGTGCCACTGATGAGCCGAAAATTAGGGATGTTAAACAGTTTTGCGGCGGATTCCCACTATATATGTGATCATAGCCCATAAAATCGCCGTAAACTTGAACGCATTGTCTGAACAAACAGAACTCGCGGGCTCAGAACTCGCGGGGCCTTTAATTATTCCGCTCGCGCATTTCCGGTGGGTTCATGGAAATAGGAAGCCCATTGCTGCCTTGCTTGGCTGTCGGGCCTCAATGATGCATGAGCTAGTCATTGGCCCTCCGGAACTTTTTATTATAACCCCCAAAGTATGTCTAAGTTGAATCTCATAAATAACGAAATCACACTAAACAAGCACGCCCCGGGCTTGTGTACAAAATCCGGGCGTACGCTTCATCCCATAACAGCTCCGAGGTTTTTTCCTATATGGAAGGTAGACCCCCCATATAAAAGCAACGCAGCTCCAGCTTGGAATTGCGCATTGTCTTGTAAGATATATTCGTGTTTTTTTTTGCATTTATTTTAACTGGATCATATATGCTGATTTACGTCTGCTGATGTGCATGTAAATTTCTTGGATTTTTTGAGCCGTGAGAGAATATTTTTGAATTATGAGGAAGCCTATTACTTGGGGATCAATTCAATGAGTAACTGAACATTGTAGAAATAGTTGTGAGAATATGTTTCTTGTTATTGATATCTTAAAAATTTCAGAGAGCTGGAGTAGATCACACTTTTACAGAGTTGGGTCTCACTTTCAAAGTGAGGAGCAACTTCAAGTGGGTAAAAGTGACATTTGACTATTTCAGAATGAAATTTCGTTGAATTTGGAGCTGGCAGTATAGCCCACTTTATAGGGGAAGTGCCGCACACCAGAAAGGTGAATGAAACGAGATCGATTTGGAGTTAAAGCAACTTTTCCCAGACACAAAAGTGAGAGGGATGGCGCCCATGAGACTGTCCCGAGGTAGAAGAAGAAGGAGTGGTTTTAAAAAGATAGTTTAGGTGTTGGGGCATCAGGTGGGAACGTGGGGAAGGGGAGGGGGGAGGGAAGGAAAGGCACAATCCCCTCATGGCCCTCGGTTGGCTTCTTGGGGGCATGAGCGGAGTTTTTGGTGTTGGCGGCCTGCACCCCGGGGTTTATTATGGCGGTTTCGCCTTGTTTGAGGAAAAGAATTCTCCTTATCAAATATGGTTGGTACAGTTAGGCGGGAAGAAGCAGGGGGTGCGGATCAATAGCTGGATGAGAGAAGGAGGATTTGGTTATAAAGTCATGTAGACATTGTGCAAGTTGGTTCCCCACTAAGGGTTAGGCGGTGTGCATGGCTGTCTATGAAGTTTTCTTGAAGAGGTCAGTCACACTGTTTCTGTAGCTTATACCTGCAAATACCTTGGGTACATCTTAGCACTGACATAATAAATTATAGTTATGGTATGTAAGGCCATGTGCTTTTTTTTTATTTGGATGTGGTCAGGTGGAATTGTTGAATGAGTGTGACCTCATTTTAGTACCGGGGGGCGTTTAATTCGGCTAATAATGGTGATGAAATTTATGGATGTTTGGCATCCGCCGTGTCCGACCATGATTTCATCAATGTTTTATGGCAGCAAAATACAATCGGAACCAAATGACGTACCGATCAATGAGTGACGGAACGAAACCAATTAGAGTAATCTCATTTAAGCTAGTCAATTACGTAAAATCCTATTAGAACACCACCACCAGGAGGATTTTTTTTTCGGACGATATTATTTTTCATGTTTTTCATTATAGGATATTATATATGAAAGGCGAAACCGCATCGTCCTGGCACAATCATTGTTGCGGTGAGTGTTTTGACGTCACCTGAGTGCATGTTTGAGATCAAACAAGGGGTTGTGTTGTTTTTTTTTTGCTCGATGCCAGAGCAATTATCGCGGTAACGACTGGCCAACAAAGTGCGCAAGTGACTAGTGGTCATCATGGGAAATTGAACCGCAGAACTGTCCGCTTATATCTGCCCCATTACGTTGCACGCGAACGGAGGACACGATGTAACAAGTGCGGTTATGGTTGTTTTATGCTAAAGCGTGGCGTGGCTGCCTAAGAGATACCCTTCGCAGATTTGATGACATTAATGCGGATGGTTCCATGAAGCTGATTTTTTTTTGTGTGGGTGGAGGTTTTTGAGAGAGAGCTTTTAATGTTTGTGCTATTGTGATAATATTTTGGGTAAGCAAATATTAGTACACCACACTGCATCAGTGGATTATCGATATGTGACACGTACATTGCATATCAAAAATTAACCATCTGCGCAGGGGATACTGCTCATGTTTGCATTATCTTGATATATTCTTGTAGACAGTTGGCATTGTTAATTCATGCATGAGTATACAGTATGCAACACAAAACTTGGATGTATTTTTTAAACGCGACCTTTTGAACATACGCACGACCTTTTCAAGTTATATTACTGTGATTGCATGTAGTGTGCAGTCACAAAGGACAATAAAAAATGTAATTAATGTCTCACTTGCCTTGCATATGCCTTGAACTTTTTAAGCGCTGCACAAAGCCCACATCCTTTTTTGCGCGTTGAATAATTTGTTTTTGAGCACATTTCTGATTCAAATTACATTTCTTTTTTGGGGCAGTAGGAAACGGCATGCTCGACGTATAAAGCGACCAAATCTCCGTCATTATAATCCTGGCCAACCGCAAAGTATATGACCCAGCCAGCCAGCAAAGTCCGGTGCGTTGAACTTGGGACATCGTTTCAGGCCATTGTGTCCAATAATCGGTACTTTAGCAGTCGGGCCAATCTGGGCAGTTTGCATTAGCATGTTATTGTCCCAGCAAAGGTAATACCCCCAGAGCATGATCGGACTAGGGGGCGTTTGAGAGGAGCTCTAAATCCTGGCCCAAATGAGCTAGATGCAGCTGAAGCATTATCTGTCCCAAGGAAGTCCTGGTAAATAAGGGGCGTCCTGCTTTTATGGGACAGACACGATTAATTCCTGGCTTTGCCGTGATGACGGGGGTGGAGTTCCGCCCATTTTAGGACCACGCTTTATGATCCTTTGAGAAACAAATAATCAGCTATGGGCAAACCTAATACATAGAAACTGTGACTACCCCGGGTCCGCCCAGGGGCCAACCCCATGCTAGCTCTACCAAGAAAACACCTGGGTTCCATGGACACTGGTTTATTGGGCCTATCCAGGTCACAGCCTTAGTACAGACTCTCTCGACTGTGGTTACCGACTCCCCTCTCCCCTGGCCAGAGCCAGGGAAGCAGTGCGCATGCCCCGCCAACATCATGACCAGAAGGGGGCGGGCTCTCATAATACACACCAGTGTTCGCCTACATGACTAACCACGCCTCCACTCAGTTTTTCCCTCCTATCATGAGGTCGAATCGCTCTGCACGCATCTGCGCATGCTCAGAAAACACGGCTGGTGTGACGTCAGATCGTTCTTTCGCTTACAGGACAGCGATATTCGGCTCGTACCGTATTTTCAATGTTTACAGTGATATTATAGAGCTTAGAGGTGCCATACCAGGACCCAAGTTATTTGAGGTGCTGGTATCTTGAACCCTTGCTGGTAATAAGAGAGCCACGTCATAATTACAGGTTTTTTGTTCCACACAGCAGAGGGCATATTGCGGGTTTTCTCGTAAATGGATCCTCCAATTAGAGGGCGCAAAGAGTTGACGTATAGCGCAATCTGAGAGTGGAAGGCAGGTGCTGATAAGGTTGTGCATCCATGTCGGGCGCCTCTTTTGTTCGCTGGCGACGAGGATGGAAGGAGGCTGGTAAGGGGGTGGGGGTGTGGAGGAGAAGCCCTCCCTTCTCTCCACCTCCCCCTTCGTATCTGCCAGGAGCCTGACAAATTTGTTTCTCCAGCAAGACTGCACGTTTCCTCTTGCCTTCTTCCCCTCCTCCACGTAGAACTGTGCCACCCCCAGAAGACTTTTTGCCTGAGATCTCCTCCCTAGCTCCATTGACAGCTCCCCAGGCTTGATGCCCGGGAGAAGAAGAATGGAGCTTTCCGGGGAAAATCTGGACCGGATTCCAAGGAGTATGCAGTGCGCAATTAGTGAGGGAACAGGCTCTGGAAAAAGAAGTGGAAGTGAATTTGCAAGATTTCTGCACATTGGGGGGGATATGCTTGAAGGGCACCCATCGTGTCACACTATTATAATATGGGTTTAATTAATTAATTAATTAATATAATGCTGAATTTCATTTTTAATTTTAAAAATGAAATTCAGCATTATATTTATTTATTTATTTATGTGTATTTTTTTAAATGCACAAATTGACAATTCCTTAGACTGCAGTAGATCCACAGTATCCGAAAGGGTAATATGGGTTAAATAAATAAATAAATAAATAAATAAATAAATATAATGCGAATTTCATTTTTATTTTTAAAAATGAAATTCAGCATTATATTTACGTATTTACTTATTTAACCCATATTACCCTTTCGGATGCTGTGGATCTACTGCAGTCTAAGGAATTGTCCATTTGTGCATTAAAAAAATACATATAATAAGCCCCTTTCAGTAAGCCTTTTTTAAGTTCCTTTGATACCAAATTATTTTTGTACGAAATGCGGAATGTATTCATGGGCAATGGGGCTTTCTGGAAAATGTGACCCTGCAACTTTGTCACACAGTCGACTGTGACATAGATGAAAGTATCTCTGGGCTCTTTTTCCGCTCTTCTCTGTACGTCATGCATATGTAGCGGTTTTTTGGGAAGGGGTTGGTAGGGGGTGGGGGTCCACATTAATATGAAAGGTGCTTTGCACTTTCCATTCTCCCACGCATTTTCGCTCTCCTGAAAAAAAAAAAAAAATCTACTGGGAGCAGTCATTCACAGCCAGACTAAATTACGGCTCCCTTTAAAATTTTGCGCGTGAGCAAACAAAAATTAGGTGGAAGAGAACAAAATGTATGAGCGCATTAGCATGCTTTTTCCCTGGTTTGTGCTTCAGATGAACAATGTCCTGTCGGTTGAATGTATTGCATTATGTTGAGTAGTTACTATTTCATTCGGCCTGAAGTAGCCTGGAACTGCACTCTGGCAGTTTGCAATGTTGGGTGTATTTTAGGATGGTGGGAGCCCCTAGAATAATAGAGATGTCTGCTTGTATTAGCCTCAGATGTATATGTGTAGTTATAACAATGTGTAGGTGGAAATTCAGAATTACTGCGGGGAATATTATTTTTTTGATACCGAATTGGCCGCTTCAATATGGCCACTGTAATAAAGTTCCACAGGTGCAGGTACATCGCCATAAATATAATGCAATTATTACTTCGCGGCAGCCGCGCAATAAACCCGCAAAATTAGGTGTAAATTATTCTGGCTGTCGTATAATGTTATACGAGGCACTAATCATAACCGCGGTTGTTTTTTTGTTATTTTTTTGTTTATAAATAACTAAAAAAAATCAGGGGGTGGGGGGTGGGGATGGGGTGGGTTGAGCGAATGGTTCCGTGTTTTTGGCGACAGATGCGACATCCCCCATCCACCGCGCGTGTCATGAATTTTATGCGCCAGAAGGGCACATCAGCGGTGATAAATAAGCGGAGGGGAAATTTTAAATTATCAGCGAAATCGTAAATAGGTGTAAGCGACATGAACATCCGCTGTACGTATCATTTGCCTCGTTATCACCAGGGGACACTTTATTTTGTTCGGTCGGGGACAACTACAATGCGTGTTGCGACTCCACTCCTGAACTGGAATTTTGACAGGAACGATTTTTTTTGTGGGGGGGGGGGGGTGCTATAAATCACGAGGATAGTCCCAAATAGTAGTGTAAGAAATGTAGAATAAAATTTTTGTCTATGAAAAATGTGGTATAGCATAGGGTCAAAAAAATTGGAAGGTCGACTTTTTTGTAGGGCATGACCCAGCAGGTTATTATTACACCTTTCGAATACTTGACGTCATAAAAACGTCTATTACTGCCCTTGACCAGCTGCAGTTTGCTTTGAGCCTATCCTATATATATTTTTTTTTCGGGACATGAGGAACTACAGGAGGGCAAAAGTGCAATAAAATAAGGGAAGGTGGTCTGGGTTACGAGCCGATTGCATGCCTTGAAGCCATGCTTAAAATCGGTCCCGAGTTGGGAAAAGTGGTCTGAGCACGCGTCAGGGGGGCCTTGCAGGAAAAGGACCATCAAAGCACATTCATCATGAGCTTCCTAGCACTTAGGACTTCTTTTTTTTTCCTCCGGATTAATTACCCAGTCAGCGCATGTTTCCTCTGCTATCCCATCGCGGTTCCTGCATAACGAATTGTGACGTGCGTCAAATAAATTTTTATTTGATGACTTCAGAGGCTCTGGGTTCCAATCTCATTAGCCTCCAAAACCATCCAGATCAGGCAATTCAAGTGCAGCGGGGCTATAATAGGTGTAACTCGCATTCTGTTCCAGTTGTTAGTATGGAGCGGACTATCGATTACAATCCTAAATACATTTCTTTCATGTGCAAAAGGGTATAGCAATATTTTTTTTTGTTGTTTTGAGGTTGCGGTGTAAGCCGCAATTTCACTGATGCATGCAATTTTTCAAATGCATAGATTGTATGCAGGGGAGGGAAAAAAATATGAAATGCTTTTGTTGATGGGCATTTTCGGTCGTTGATTAAAAACATATGTACAGTATTACATAATGTAGGATTCAGGCAGCACTATTCCCATTTTGTTGGGGGGTGCTGCTCTTTAAAACATTGGCTTGCAGTGCATCGCCACCGAGCAACCGAAGCGAATAACTACATTCTGACTTGCTTTGAGCCGCACGTCGTCACCATACATATTCAACATCATGTCAGTCCCCATCTCGGTTTAATTAAACACGCCTTTTGCGTTACATTTTGGAAAAAGAACTGACGAAATGTACCTGTGCACCACTTGAGACATCAGCGCTTTGATTAGTTGAATGAACCACACTGTATACGTATCCTGGACGCGTCTGAACAAGGTAAAACCCTGGGTCTGGCCGAAAATGCAGCGACCGGTTATAAAACGAAGCGAGCAGGAACGGACCATAAATGTCTGTACGTAATGAAGCCAAGGCAAAGCGCGCACACTTCCGCTTTATGGGGGCTTTTCATCAGAGGGCCTGGCTTCCCCCCGTCTCTTAGCTTGTAATTCCCCCCCCCCCCC
>KZ538250.1:0-86847 GCA_000934665.2 Catajapyx aquilonaris
AAATCCAGCAGCTGTAACGTTGCAAAAGTCCTGACCGGCCTTCATCGCACTCTCCCCCATCCTCTCCTGCCCCCACCCGCTGATTCGTGGCAAACTAAGTCCTGGCAATGCCTCGTGCTGATCCCCCCTCGCCTGGCTTGTAATCAAAATGAATCGTCTCTGGTATTGAACGTTGTGAACAGTGTTGCGAAGCATCGCCATTCAAGTGTCGCCCGGAAGATGCTCTAATGGGAACAAATTGCTTCATAAATCCACCCCCCACCCACCCTCCCCAACAGCCCCCNCACCCCCCACCCACCCTCCCCAACAGCCCCCGTCTCCACAAAACACATCTTCTCATCTCGACTACACCCACCAATTCCTAGGAGCCACAATTCCCGAAATATCCTTGAAAGCGTAGGATTGGTTAAGAGACTCGTTCTGCTCATTTCTATTGGCTGAAGACTCGCGTGGTTCATTCCCATTGGTGGCAGACTCGCCTGGTTCATTCCCATTGGTGACAGACTCGCTTGGCTCATTCCCATTGCCTGACAGACTCAGGGCCCCCGAGATATTCAAATTTGCAATGCTTCGAACACATTTGATGAATGACCGACAGCAGGTGCAAGTAACGCTATATTACAAGTATATCTCCGATTTTCCCCTCTGCTGCTGCACAACTTTTAGTTCGGGACCACAATGCCGAAATACCCCCCACTCACATATTGGAGGGTACTAGTGGTTGGCTAACTTTGAAGGGGGATTCACGGAGAGGAGTCGCAGCAATAATTTTGGGAAGCAAAATGCAGAGCCGCCCGTTGAACGTGGAGCAACTATTATACTGCGCGCCAGCAATCCTTTCGCTCGTACATTACTCCTTTATGGAGATAATATATGCCGGGTAATTTGGAGCACGTGCGATACAAAAGACCTCAAACTGTTAGATGATGGAGGTGAGCCTATAAAAAGGCAATACTTCAGTAATGGTGGCCTGTGTAATCTCGGAATTGGAATAGCTCTTTCAGGGCCTGAAATATCGTCGGATGGATAAAAAAAAAGCTACTGGAGGCGGAGAGAAGGGGGGGGGGGGAAGGCGGGGAGGGAAGTTATTACATTGGACCCCAGCAGCAGCAGAATGAACAAGAAACATGCTTTTCATAGACTATAGAGTGCGGGCTTGTTTTATTGCATGCTATCATGTGTCGGGGCGGCACATATCGCGTTACTTGTTAGTTGCACTTTCGATCGACAGTTCCCTAGACGTAACTGTGAACTTGTTTGGGCAGGTTGGCGTTGTAATTGCCAGAAATCTGGCTTCGTAACGGTCGGAGGTGGCTATTTGCTTTTATATTCTCACGAAATGATGGAGTCGTTGTGGGAGGGACTGGGCAGCTCGGTGGTATCGGTCATAACAGTGTCGTTGTGTACCGGCTGCGAGGCTGGGATATTGTGATGCTGTGAGATTGAACAATCAATCCGCGCCTACAGTTCTTTCGGAGCAATCGATTACAATTTCCGTAATTGCAGGGGTTTAATGTGAGGGGCTGACAGTAATTCTGGGCTGGAGCTCTCAGATTTTCAGTGATTATTTGCTTCTGTCACTCGCTTTGTGCTTCTGATGAATGCCGGATATTTGTCCCCCCAACTGACGTCATAGATTATATAATAGACTGGAATATGCATGGGCCCTACTGGAAATGAAGTTGTGTGGTCAAGTAATGGTCAATTGAAGAGTGCACAGGTAAAATAATGGCCTGATCCAGAAATAACGAAATTGGGATGCTGCTAGGAGAGTAATTGTGCATGTGGACATTGCGGTCCAGTGAGCAGGGCTGTGTCAAATGGTGAAGTCATAATAGTAAAAATTAATTGCCTAATGCGGGATAATTAGTAAAAAATGGGTTTAGCATGCAAAAGCGGGCTTGAAATTATGCAATTATACAGAAGTAATGTACAATATTGAAACTTTATTCAGTGTACTCTGGAGGCATTGGTTTTGACAGGCATCAGGTAAATTCTGACCAACCAAATTAGTGTTATAAAATTGGACGGATAAATACTGATCAAACGATGAGATATCATGGATGACTTTGAAAGCTTTTGCATTATGACTAATGTGTTTACAGGGGATTCTCTATAATGTTGGAATCACAATGGGTCGTCAACTCTGTTGTCAACACCATTGCCAAGACATAGTCTGTCGATAATTGGTATAATCGACCGGCAAACCTATGCCATATTTTGGTAATTGATGTATGGGCTGTCGATGTTTATGTTTCAGATGTAGACATTAAAAATATCGATAGCCGATACGTCGACACACACTATTTATTGTTTCGCCGATTACGACCGTTCAGATTTATCATATGGACAGTGTGAATAGTGGCAGTCGACATGCGGCCGAATGAATATGGGTATTTGAGGCTCCCTTGATTTCAAGGAGGGAAATGTGATTACGTATATGAAATTTACCATTCTTGTCTATGTACAATGCCGACGGGAAATCATAGGCAACGGAAGCGGAAATTGCTACAATCATGAACCGGAAATACCCGCCCCCCTTATTGGATAGGCGACCATCACATTGCAAACCAACGATATACCAACGCACCTGTTTTGAGACCCTCATTAATTTCACTCTACACTAGATTCCTATGTTTGAAACTGAGCATGGAAAATGCTATTCCACACACACAACTGACACAGACAGACACGATGGCGCGGTAATGGTCGCATGGTACATACATGACACGTAACGCAGTCAACTGTAAATCTAGGTGCGAACGCCAGCCAAGGGCTGTAACTATGGTGTTGGAAGCGCTCACGGTGACGCTGATGGCTGTCATAACTGGCAATCTGTTGTGGGTCAGGATCTAAACGAGGGACCATAACATCCCAAGAGGAGAGGGATGAGCGGGGGGGGTGTTCAAATAGTGTGCAGTGTAATATTGGGGGTGTGAGTTGGAAGGGGGTGGAAAGTATACGAGCTTTGCCGATTTTCAGGCCGATTGGAATCGAGGGTTTGAGGGAGAGCCGGGGGAGGTAGGGGGTGGAGGGAGACCAGCAATCAGCAGAGCATCCGCATTTTCCCAGAGCTCCAAGGCGCCGCCCTAAATGATGAGATCGATCACTTGACTGCTAGCGTGCTAGGAATTTATATCCGAGCAGAGGGCAATGTCAGATTTTCAACCCCATTGATAGTCAGAGAGGAGGAATGGGAGGGATTGGAACCCTCCAAATCTTTTTTCCCTAGTTTTGTACACTACAATGTGTTATTTTTTATCTGGTATTTGGATAGGACCAAAAAATGTTCGGGGGTTTGCAACAGAGCAGTTTATAAAACAGCTTTCACGGGGAATCTGCCCGTAAACCGATCAGCCTGTACTCCCAGTTTTTTTTTCATTAAATTTTTAATAAGTTATTATCGGAATTTACGCACCACTGCTTCCCTCACTGGTCGCCACACATTTTTTACTGTCTCCCTCCGGTTTTCAATTTGCGGATTCTTGACGCGACACATTTTACAAGGGTACTTGCATCAAAAAGTTGCGGTCGTGTGGTGCGGATGATGCGGCTCGGGGTGAAACTTAGCGAGAAAAGAGACCGCAGCAGGTTGTGTCATGACATGGTCACAGCAGGATAAACTCTTAGTGACCTATACCCATCCCCTATGTTTTTTTATATATCAAAAATAGGAACAAGAGCGGTAATAATGATGCTGAAAAACGGCAGAACATATTCCCATGCACCGAAAAGTTTGGTGGTGGTGGCGTTGAAAATGTCAGAAGCAAAGGCTTTGCAATTATACACTGACGCTATCTTTTGTGCGCCTCCCATCCCAGCAGCCGGTCTGGAGCTCATCAACTCAGCTGGTGCACAAACCATGCAATGTGTACGTGCTTGTATGCAAACAACTATCCTACTCCTTGGTCAAATTTTGGAGGTGGATTTTGTAGCGTCCAACTTGACTTGGATCCGCAAACCTCAAACCTATGTATACACACGGACTGGATAGCTGGCAAAGACGGATGATGATGGACGAGGAACCAAATGAATAAAGGAGTGGGCGAAGGGCCTCAGGGGGCCAAGACAGATCACTGGTTGTTGGGACACACGTACTCTGGTTATCTATTTGACGAGGGGAAAGAGGATTATGTGCTTCAGGGGCCGAACTGATCGCGTCTGGCCGCCATGTTTAGTTCTGGATGGCATGGTCGGGGTAGGGACACATCAAGATCAGACTGCGGACGGGGCAAGTTAAGCCAATGATGTTGCGCCTTAGGGGGTAAATTGGTGGGAATGGTGGGGTGGGACTGTGTGGGACATAATTTATTGCATTAGGGAAGTTTTACCGCTGGACCCCGAGTTCGGATTCTAAACAGTGACAAGCCCGGTCTGTAACAACTAACCGAGACCGGGCGCTCTTTCATGTTCGTCACACCATAATTCATTATGCCATCATTCACTCTGATTTTTAATTCAATCGGTGTAAATTAGCGCGGTCGTTATTCGTTAATCGGCATTAAATGCAATTGTCACGGATCTTGATGCCGTGCTATACTCCTCGTAAAACGCAGGTTGATGGTGTGCCGAGTGGAGAGCATGGTTTGCAAGCAAAGGCTAACGCGCCCTATTCAGCACTGCAGGTGTGATCATATCTGATGAAATAATGTCCCACTGGTAGCCAAATGTCACCAGATAGTAATAGGAGCACACATAGGTATTGTTTGTTCTGTTTACGATTATTATGGCGACTGACTATCTAATTTCAATATTGCAATGATGACACGATGAAAAAGTCATGATAATGAAACCTTTGCGTCTTCGAAAGCGATTTAGCTGTAGAATGTGGTGGGTCAACAGCGCCTTCTCTGAGGTTGGTTAAGGTAATATACCTCGAAAGGTCCAATAAAATCACAAGCACATGCAAATGAATCGGCACAATTTTTAAGGCATTTTTAATGGTTTGTTGCCGGCTGACATTTGACCTGAAAGGCCCTAGTATTAGGTTTTTGGTCTGGGGCCAGGCTCTACCTCGGTGGAAATCTTGATTTATTCAATAGCCCCATGAACAAGACATCGAATCTGGAAAGAATTCCAAAATAATGAATCTGGCGTATTTTTAACTTTCGTTTAATTACATGCAATCGCCAGTTGTAAGTACTCGATAATACACCAGTGAAGTGGCCCTAAATATAGAGGTTGAGTGGGATAGTGGTGCTCTGGTGGTCGCAAAAGAGCCACTTTTCTGTGTACCTACTAACCCAAAGGGGCATTTTCGGTAAGATGTAAAGCTCTCTCTACTACGGCGAGGGTGAATTGGTTATCTAACTTTTCGAGATGAGCCTGAAGGTCGTTTATCATACTCGGGGAAAGTAGATTTCAGAATTAGGCTCGTGTGGAAAAATGCATTCACAGGGCTCTAAATTGGATTTCACTATAATAATAATAATAATAATAATAATAATAATAATAATAATAATAATAATAATAATGTGTCACTTTAGTGTACTTTAGCAACTGGCAATAGTTATAGTGTAAAAATAACAGTTTGCAGTTAAACTATGACTAGCCGCGAGCCAAAGGCAGTAGGCCTACACATTATACAGTACTTTCGCATATTTTTTGCTGTCCAATTTGTTCCCGGCTGGAGATAATATTGCTCGTTTCATTGCACTATATTGCGTGTATTCATCAAGTGCAAGGGATAATTTGGACCAATCAATTATTATCAAACAGGAGTGATGATGCCGCTCGGTTAAATGTACAGTGCGAATAAATGTTTCAGACTAACTTTCCCCAAAATAATGACCGAGGTCAAGTTCCAATGAAATTGATGATCGAGCTATCCGCATATAACAAATTAATTGTACGATATTAGGCCAGTGACGCGGGCAGTTTAAGATTTATGTAGGTGAATAATGGTTAGGATTTTCTTCACATTATAACATAACTTCAGTGATGTATTTAATCTATTTGCATTTATCTTTAATGACAGCAGTTTTTTAAGGTGCCCCTATATGGTCCATAAATACTCGTACAATTTCAGTAAGAATGCCACATTACTGTTATCTCAAATTGGCTATTATTACCGATTATTACTTTTCCGCATTGTAAAGCCAGCTAGGTCATTCCTATATCAATGGGAATAAACCATCGTTTCTTTTTTTTTTTCTCCTGCTACATACACAACAGACGAACCAGAAAAATATAACTTTCTGCCATCATGCACCTTGATTTTGACTCATTGAATACCTGCATATTATGCTCATTCAATTGATCCAGTTTAGATATCTGCCATCACAGCACAATGTGAAAGTGTAAGACGTGCGTCGTTTGGCCTACGTTCTGACAAGTCGTTCCATAAATCTGGATGAGATGAAAATAATAGGATAGGCAGTCTTCGTAGCTTTACCCGAATCAAGGTGAGATCTCGTATCTACTACCAGGTTCCTATAACTTCCGAAGGGCGTGAAAGGTACAGAGTCCCGTTACATGAAGGAAGGGAATGAACTAGTTGCGTGAGGAGAGGGCGGAGGATTTTTGCGCAACAAGTCTACGTACGGAATTGCTGACGAAAAAGAGAATCTAACTCGTCTTTTCTACACCTGCCCCGCTAGACTGGGGTACAGGTCAAACCGGATTTACGTGGACCAAGCCCACCAATGGAGCATCGATGCAGCATCTGCTACGCTCCTTCTGATAATGAATTTTCACAGCTGTTTTCATTAGGGATATAAATTAGGCGTAATTGAGCCTGAAGTTATTAGTGATTCTTGCGTTCATGTTGGTTTCATATGTGTTTGAAAATATATGTTTAATGAAATGAAGAGGCCGTCAAAAATTGATGCATATTTTACTGAACAGTTTGAATATTGATGGTTTGTGAAATTTTTTGTTGAAATGACTCAATTGTATACATTTTAACGTGATCAAACAACTCGGTGGCTTCTATTGGAATATATGCCTGAGTTTCAATACAAAATTCTGTGTGCTGTGCGTAATTTAAATACACTGCTTCCACGTGATTTCCCCCGATTGAGAATCAGCATTTTGACCAACTATAGCACTGCCGTTTGAGTAGAATAATGCATTTGCCGTATAGGTTAGAATCAGCGATATTCGCTCGACTAACATAGATTCCGCTTACATCACCTTATCTAAGTACTGTAACATTATTTCAATGCATCAGTGGAGAACGTGCTTACCGAGCGAAATATTATTCACGCTGCTTTGCTCTCCAGTTCTCCCTATGAATAACAAAATTTCCAGATAACAAATTGTACGGATGAAACAAATCAGTAAGTCTGGCAATGGAGTCACGTCCGCATAGGGGGAAAAAGCGATGAGTTGTTACCCACATTTATAAATCGGTTTGATAGCCGTTGGTTTTTTTTTTGTAACTTTGGAAAGTTATCTTTGGACTGGATTTGTGAGTTCCATCGTTTTAAATTTTATTTGTAATTTTAAAATGCACAGTAAATAATTTGTGCACCCCAATGAAAATACATTGAACTCGACTGACATGATTGTAATCAGAATAAAAATATTTTAAACCAAGGCACAACTTAGCCTCAAGCAGCAATATTACAGTTATGATTGTAATAGCAGGTGTGCCTTAGCGATAATATCAATTATTGTGCTGCAGTTAGTCTAAATGGTCTCACGGGAAAGACAAGGTCCAAGGAATGGTGAGCCTGTGAAAGTTGACTGCTTCCAATGAGTTGCACATCAAGTTTACGGATTTCCTTGACCTGTTGAAATCCTTGTGGATTCTGCAGTGCAGGGCGGTTGCCCAAGCTGGATGCAAGGTTCCTTTCAGTTTTGTTTCTTTTTTATGATTTTTTTCTCCCTCGCCATGCAAATGCAACGGATCAGTCCGTATTTTCCCGCGACTTCAAGGAGTGGCTAACTTTCTGGAAAACGTACAACCTGCCATTTCTCCAGCCACTTCTGGCCCAGTTTTTCAATGGAGCTAGTTTTCCCACCGGATGGAACAGTTTTGGGAAGTCTTTAAGTGCAGTCGGTGGGTCAGTCGTCAAAATATACTCACACTGTAATCTACAGTATGTAGAGAGAGAAGAAAATTCGGATAAAAAGCAGTTGGTTCCCGTATTCAATCCAGTGTCATAGGACAGCGTGGGATAAGTTCTCACGGTGCTTCCCGAGGGATTTGGCACAATACATTTCCGAGGGACTGGGTGCTGCTAGACAAAAAGCTTCCTCCTAATCTCGCTGTCCGCCTAATCGCGTCAAAGAATTACGGGATAGTCCGTCTGTCTGTCTACATGTTTGTCTCCTCCGAAGAGAATATCTTTAATAGACGATTTATTTTGACTGTTCGGTTGCTGGTCAACAACTCTTATCATATAGCTTTTCAGATTATCAGAAGGCTGGACGTGTTGAGCAATATTCAGGATCCACTGATCTGAGGGTCAGATGCGCGCATTTGGCTGGTGAGCTTTCAACCAATCAGCGGCCAGATGTTCTCGTAAAGTGGCCTTACCGATCCATGAGCTGGCGGCATATTCGGAAAAGTCATTCAGCCAAGTCCTGATTGTACAAAGAACTCCTCCAAAGTTATACCACTGTGCGTTTACATTACCGCCTTTTAACTAATTGGGAAAATGACTGATTTGCCCCGAAGAACCAAAACTACACAGCTGACTGAGCACAAGGAAAGCGATTATTGGCTGCCCGAGGCCAACAGCAACAAAGCCCGTGTTTTCCGGATTGTAGAAAAAGAGAAAGATCCAGCTGAAGCTAGCTACAGCCAGACCCATTTTCATGGCAGAAACCGGCCATCTATATCAGTATTTTGCTTACGTCTGCTGTCCTGAACGAACACCATGCTTCAGTCGAACCATACCGGTATCGCCATTTTCTTTCTTCTGTTCTTTAAAAAAGTCGCTGCGAGTAACATGTTTCGTTCTTTCGTTTACCTCAGCGTGCAGCCTGAGCGACGAGCAGGGGGCTACAAGTATTTCGCATTAGTAGCGATCGCGAAAATTCCAGGGGCTTGCAAGTAGGCTTCGGTGCTGGTGCATTAGAGGAAAAGCACGAGAAGTGTATTGATTGTGCTTTGCAAGTGCAACGTAACTCGGGGGGGGGGGGGGTGAGGGTGGAGATGGGGAATCTGCTGCCTATACTGTTTTAAGGTTGCAAAGCTGAGGGGTTGTTGGGTGGGTTTGTCGGTTTTCAGGGGTTGTACCTCCCCTCTACCCCCACTCCATTTGTACAAGTTTGATTCACGGCCGATTAAAATCGTCTCATATTCTGTGAATTATGGCCGAACTTCTCGACCCTTGTGGCCTAACAAAGTTTGTAGGCTGCTGGCTGTTACTGGTGCAGTCTGCTCAGTTCATTCGGAACTAGATGGTGGTCTGCGGTTAGAGGCATTGACTCACTTGTAAACAAACAGGCGTATCCGGCGTGACCAATATGGTGCGCTACCAGTGGATTTTTTTTTCATTTAATTTTTTTTGTCTAAGCCGAAAGTTACTCGGTTTTGAACAGTTATATCGGAACCACTATTGAAAACCCATTACATGAGTACCAGAACTTTTTTCTCTCTCTTTTCTACAACATATGGGAATCTGATATCAGCTCTCAGCAAATATTACATAAGCAAGAACTGCACTTAAAATAATTCCTCTAAATTTATTATTATGACCCCATGGGTAATCACAGAATGCTTGGCCTCTCTGCGCCACCTGGTTGTAATTAACCAAACCACACTTATGCTTATGCTCTCACATTTTTTTGCAATTTACTGTCGACCAAAGCTGGCAGTTTCATCGGGGTTGGAGTCGTGTGCCAGAGTCGTGACCTCTCTCGCGTCCAAATTGTGACCAAGTTGGATCCTTGCCTATCTCTTGTCTATGTTGTCAAGTGGCGAACACTAGTGAGCGCGATCGCAGCCACACGTAGCCGAATTTATACACGCGTATTTGAGGAAAGTGAGACGAAGTGAATTGCTGGAGGAGCCAAGGAGGAAGGAAGGAAGCAAGGAAGGAAGGAAGGAAGGAAGGAAGGAAGGAAGCAAGCAGGCAGGGAGGAATGGTTGGAAATGCTAACAAACTTGAGCAAACTTTCGTGTGTCTGGAAGGGTGCAGTTAATTACCGTAAGCTGCGTGAAATCTTACAAGACAGGCAAAGTTTGAATTGCCATAACGTAAGTTGGGTAGAGCAAGCTCAGCTATGGAAAATTTTCCCTGGGCCTATTCCGCCTATTATTTAGGCCTGAAGCATGGCTTAGGCCAGGGTGGCTCCAATTTGTCGAGATGTTCATTCGTCTATGTAGGTAAAGTGTAACCTTCTCGGGCTTTATTCGTTCTTTGTCTATTTCATTTTTGGCCCTGAAGGCTTCCAATATCGCACAACTCTCAAAGCTCGCTTAAACGTAGCTTAGCGTCGTGCTAATTATTTATCTTAAGCCGGAGCAATCTTCATTCACTTCCGCGCTAATTATAAGGGATCTTAGTAGAGCTAATTGACATTCCCCCACGTTACGCTTTTATGTCAAGTCCCGCACGAACAAAAGCCTTCCATTGCAACATGAATGAGGGACTTTGGACCTAAGACGTAGACTACATTTTTCCTTTGTTCGGTGCTGAGACACCCTATGATTTACAAGGGTGATTCTGCAACAGGGGGGTACCGCGCCTATAATAACCAATTTTGCCTGCCTCGTTGGATATTCCGGAAACATCGATGCTAATTTGGCCATTAAAAATACCCGGTAATTAATCGGTGACTGAACCAGTTTTCAATTCATGCCGTGGCTAACTAATTTTGCACTTGACGAAAAAAATAGGCCCTACTAATTGGATATCCAACACCAATGATGACTTTTTTCACGCGTCAGTAGACCACCCGAGGTGAACTACTGTAATAATGAAAGTATTTTTTTGTGGACCCTACTCTTTGTTGTGTTAGCCAAGAAGGGCTATATGTGGAAAGCAGTGGTATATATGTAGGTTCAGGACCGTTAATGTAAGTCTAAGTAGAAGTCTCCCCTGTCACGAACAGTAACACTGGCTTCACCCCCACCACAAGCGTGGCTTTGTCCAGCACGTGTCACGGTTGCCACCCTACCAGGATACATGGGAATTTCAGCGAGATTTGTCCAGCTGTTAACACTTGCCAGCTCTGATTTTCCTCCGCTTGCTGCCTCAATATTCCCCACCGCTCCACTAAGACGATTACCATACTTGCTGCTGCCAGAGTGGAGTTTCTCAGCCCAGCGAACACCAAATACTTTCCACCAAACTCGGCATCCTCTCCGCTGCCAACTTGCCATCTTTCTGTACTCCCTGGCTGCAGCACCCGTCGCAAAACGTGTAATTAGACTAGAGAGACTGTCACTATGAGCCACGATCTGGGCCGCATAAATAATTTCCGAGTTCAAAGACAAGTTTCAGGATTGGGATGATTGCACTTAGAGCGGACATAGCCAATTTATTCCGTCCATCCAAGGGATAAAACGGCGTTGAGTTAGGAGCTACTCACACAAGAAGCTTTGCGTGGGGAAATTCAGGATTTGCCAACTTGATCGTCCTCTGCTGCTTCTCTTTGTACCCTTGTTTGTGCTGCTTTTACATGCCGATTTATGCTCAATTGCTCCCACAAATGGGGAAATAATTGCCATTCAGTTTACGTGCGCATGTATGCGCTTGTGAACAGAATACTTGAGCGGCAGGGCCATGTTTTTGGATCCCCATGCCTGTTCAAGGAGAGTGAGACAGAGAGAACATCGATATTGTATTTCCACACACACGACCTAACGCTTGGATCCACACCCCCTCACCAATTGAAAACTCTGCCTGCCAACTAAACCATTCACTACAACCCAGTTCAGCCTGCAATACAAATGATCCAGCCCCAAACAACAATTCCGTCCAACTTGTCGCGCCGCACAAAAATACTGTCCCCAATCAGTATTTTGTACCCGTTAATAGCCGCGTTTCATGTCTCGACTGATGAACGCTTGTGAATGAACAAAAGTTGTGGACAAGAGGATTCTCTTCTCTCTCTCTGTGTGTGTGTATACCACCATCGGAAGCTGAGTGATGAGTTGAGTGAAGCTTCCGCATGGCTTTAACTCTCTCGAGCTGGATGTTCCACCCAGCAGCAGGCCCGGACGAATGTCAATGAGGCGTGCTCAAATCACGACTGTGCCGGACCTGCTTGACTGCTCAACACTCAAATATTGTTCCGACAGACTTTGCATTGCAACCAGACGTGTGACGGGAAAAGGTTGCCGGCCAGGGAGGGAGGTCGAGGGGAAAGCAGGAGGAATGATGTCACATTTTTTACATCCCTTTCCAAAAAATGGATGTTTAGTCGGGTCAGGGAGCTTATTTATAACGACTAGATGCCGGCAGTGTTTTATGGAAGAAGAAATGTTAGCTATACATTTTTTCATACCATAGCCTACTATGGAACACGCTGAATTTTTGCTTATAAAATTCATAAGCTTCAATAAAAATGAATATGCATGAAAATAATACGCGGTACTTGACAACTAACTATGAATGTCACATATCGGCAAAAAAGTGCACCATTTTTTCTCTCCAAATGTTCTAGCAGGCAGGCTAGCTCCAGTCCATTTGCAGGGGCATTGTTGAAGCGAATTTCAAAGGCAGGAAAGCTGGCCAGTAAAGTCGAGATGATGAGGCAGAATCGGGGGAGCAGAGACGCAAGAGCCTGGCAGCAGGAAACAGTTGATTTGAGCAGAGTGCAATGATGGGGAATGAGGCGAGGGAAAGAGCGGTCGCACTGCTCAACGAATGATGGGAGGAGGATGGGAGGGAGGGAAGGCAGGGGATGGAGGAGAACCAGGGACGGGGGTTGCACCAGTTTAGCCTGTTTCCAACATCAATCCAGTTCAAACGTGGATTATTCCCTCAAATCACTCTTTGTTGTTAATGGTTCGCTTTTGGGTTGTATTGTCAAGTTGTATTGTCTTTCCACTTGTTTAGGATGTGGGATACAGGATCACTTCTGGTGTTCTGAAAGTGACAAGTTGCGTGGATGTGGAATAAAATTCTCTGCTTATATATGCTGCATATTTATTAACTATAGAGAGGAAATTGGGTACTGATCATGTAGGTGCATATCGGTCACTTGTTACGAAGTAGTAGATTCTCCTTGGGAGGCGGCTGTTGTAGATGATTCGTTGTTTTGGGAAGTGGTGGATTGGTCGCCTGAGCCCGCTGCAGTGGTAGTGCCAGCTGCGGTCGTGGTAGTTGTTTTGCAGCCTTTGCCCTTGCCTCTGCCGCCCCTGCCTCTGCCGCCCCTGCCCCTGCCGCCCCAGCCCCAGCCTCTACCTCCGCCTCTACCTCCGCCTCCGAACCAACCCCAGGGTCCGAGACGAAATCCGCCTCCAAACCCACCGTCTACTCCTGTATCTTCATCTTCACGACGCTGAGCGAAGGCCTGGCAAAAGTAATGTTACATTCGGTTACACTACTAATCTTAGGTCCGGTAACACCGCCTTCAAAATTTTTGGCAACTACGAATAACAAACTTTTCTGACCCTTTTCCAACCGTATAATTTATTTTACTTGAGGCGATGCAATCTTAGGACCGGTTTTATGAATAAAAATTAACACAAACTGCGAGTTAGTCTCCACAGAAATACTAGCAATAAATGGAAACGAACTCTAGACTCTAGAGTCTAGAGTTTGCTTTAAATGATCCACCGTCTAACCTTGATGCTACTCCACACCAAACCTAAACGCGATAGTTTAGGTGATAAGGTCCTCACAGAGTTGTCTTGCACATGACAATTTCCGAGGTACCTTGCGGGGCATGGATAACTCCGCATCTTGCCGAGAGCCTTATTGCCCTAAGTTATCGGGTTTTAGGTTGGGGTATGGGATGGGATTGAGATGTGACGGTTGATCAGCGCTGCCACAAAAAATTGGCTCCACTATATAGAAAATTTGCTTTTAACATCTCCTCGAAGGAGTTATACCCTGTAGCATGTATAGTGCGCTACAGGTTACAGTACAAAATGCATAATTTCGGGACACATTAAAAACAGTCTGTATAGGTGTTTAAATACTGTATACTGCATAGATGATGCACTGTGAAGTCTCAGTTCAATATATACAATAGGAATACATCAAGTTGTGAAATGTTTAGCCCAATAAGTAAAAAGAAGCAACTATCAAGACAAGTGTTGCTTGCAACAAGCTTTTCTCCCTTAAACTTGTTACTGGACTAAATAATCCGTAACTATCTTCCCCTCTTTTCCCCATTAACTGGAGATGTGAGAAGTGCACCACCCAAGTTTACAGCGATGCTAATATAACAAGTTGAACTTTTAAAAGAGTGGTCTTACCTGCTGTACTACCAAGATTACCAGAACGGCACACAGAACCCAAGAGTACTTCATCGTTGATTCTCGTTCAGGGAATGCTGATATGTTCACTTGCTGCCTGGAGTTTATATACAAAACCTACCCTAATGTCTGCTGCTGATACATTCGGTGTTTTACATATTTTGCAATAATTCCGGATTTCTCCGGTCATTATCAAATTGTGATTTAAATTACCCATCTGCGCTACATATGGTGTTCCTGCATTACTTGTGTGTTTTGTATAAGCTGCTGTACTTATGATCTGCGTCACCTTTTATGAACAAGTTTCTACATGTTTTATCTACGAAAGTTGCCTTGCCATTCAGTTTGTATACGAACAGTGGACGAAAGCTATAGCGTCATCCGTCCTAAGCAGTAGGAATATTATGGTATATTCGTGCAGATGGAGAGCAGTTGTGTAAGCTTATTATTCACTCCAGTATTTATCGTTGCATAATTTTAACATGAAAAACTGATCTTACTATTCATTGATGCATCATTTTGGTTCCCATTTATAAAGCATGCAAGAATAAATTACGGCTATATAAACATGTTACCATAAGTAATGCCATGAACATGGAAGTTAAACTCAGAGTTGAGTAAAGCGAAGATGTTTTTGCAGTACTTATTACGAACATCGCTTCTGTCCATATGTTACATGTAATATATTGCCTTGGGGGAAAGGAGATACATCACAATGGGCTTCGTCGAGGTGACTGTAATGGTGATAAAGGCAGGTTTTCACGCACCTGCCTCATGTACCTGCAGAAGTGGACATAAACGATGGTAACAGTTGTATGAAGTGCTACATTGAGATATAATAAGTGACATTTTCTCGCTGGTGAAGCAGTAGCATTCATTATATCTTACGTCAGTTTGTCACAAACTGACGTAAGATATAATGAATGCTTAGTATTTACTCCGATTTACTCCCTTGTTTTCTGAAGGCGGTCTGCAGTAACTTTGTCGAAAGAAAGCAAAAACTTCCAAGCAAATATTTTATTTCTATAAATGACAATATTTGGGAATATTATTTTGGAATATAAACCTATCAACATTTAAAATCACGATATCTTCAAGAAACAGGAGAAGGCTTGTAATGTAAGGCATAACTTTCGTCATAGTAGGTGTTTTGTTTGTATTGAAAAAGTGTAATTTTAAAGCCCTGCACTGCCACTTCCTTGAATATACTCGTAATTCGAATGAGCTCAAGCACACAAGTTGTACTACAGGGTTATGCGCACTTCCTCTCTGATTGAGCGTTATTACAAATTTCTAAGACGAAATTACCATACCGTAGTTGATTTTGACTGTTTAGGCTTTATTAGATAATAGCTTGTTAAGTTTTGAATCGCCTTAACACTCGGGTGATAAGCTCATCCTGTGGGCTAGGCGACCCGCAAAACATCTCTGCTACACGGGTCCCATGCCGTGGAGGATGAGTCCTATCACCAGCGTGTTAAGGCCATTGAAAACCTAACAAGCTATTATCTCAGTAATAAAGCCGCAACTGCCTTAGGCTAATCAACTACGGTAATTTCTTCTTTGTTTGCAATAAGGCTAAATCCGAGATGAAGTGCACCACCCTGCATATTTTACGGCACCTACGAGTATACTACCTTGCAGCACTCTGGAAGGAATCACCCGAATCACCCTGTATTCGTCTGTATAGTGTATAGCGTTATTACGCACATGCCAGACGAAATCATGTTAGAGTCACTGATGTTAATGAAGCGGGTAACTGACTGCATGGCATATTTGCTGAAAGTGTTGTTCTTCCCACTTCGCTACTGCCGAGTCAGTAAAGGATTCCGTAATGTACCGATACTGTATTATGGTCCAAACAATATTCTGCACACTCGTTGTTTGGTATGTGAATTCCATTACCTGTAGCACATGCCTCATTTGTGGCAAGTGCGGTAGTGGTACTCACAGGATATGTTACGAAGGAGGGAGTGTTTACAATAATATTTGGACGACAGTATTTTTGTATCAATGATTGCCATTACGGATTTGAAATTACAACATTTAATTTGAAGCAGCTGGATCGCACCAGGGAGCAGGATAAATATTATAGCGGAAGTGACACCCCATAATCTCTACTGAAATGGTACGCCCGCTGACTATTCTCTTCTTGTCAGCAGCGAGCCTCTTCGTCCTTCATCCAAAAGATTGAAGAGGAAGGGTCGCCGTGGGCCCAGCAAGCGCACCAATGGCTCATCCGCAGCCTCCACAACCTCGAGGTAGCCAATCTGATTGGCTGCACGTGTCTCTTTTTCTCTGCGTGTGGGACATTGCTGTGTGTTTTACATTCCTACACGCCGGAAAAAAAGCGATTGAAAACATTATATGTGTATCGAACCGACATTGGACTGTCGATCACGCAACCGCATTGTGCAATTGTGTCATTTGCGGCCAGTAGGCTAGATATCTGTATGTGAGTGTGTGTGTGTGTGTGGGGGGGGGGGGGTGTTGGTTGTCGCAAGCGACAGGATGCAGTGGCTCACTAACATGTGTGTTGGAGAGATTGGGAGGCTGATGATTTTGGCTTGCTATAACCATGGGATTGGTGTGTCAAAGTACTGTAATTGTGCAAGAGGAAGTGGGCCAGTTAATTGCAAGGTTTGGTTGCAGGGAATTCCCATACCTTGCAGAGGGAGTCCACAGAGGGCATGTAACCTAAAATGTGAAATAGTAATGTCCAACATGGGCCATTTGACACTTGTAGTTGAATTCACTCGCAAAAAGTGTCTCAGTGTCAACTCGTAGGCATATTTTTGCATTTGACTAAAATAACTTCAGGCTGGCGGGTTAACTGTAGCTGAAATGGAAATGATTAATTCTAATGGAGTTTCTGATGAACACCATTACTTTTTTTTAGAGAATAAGCTTCTCATACCGCCATTTTAAGATGAGAGGCTCTTTCTTCTCGCCTGCTTAAAATTAATGGCGTACTATATTGCTTTGGAGAGGATACTATAGGCCTACATGTATACATCACCTGATGTGCATGTTGCGGCGGATGAGCATGGTATAGGAAGGGCTGGTAAGGTTAGCTTTATCACATTCATTCTACGTTTGAGTTAAACTTATCGCAGCTGTTATTTATAAATGGCATACATCTAAGTAAAAATAGTAAACATACAACTCACTGTGCATATACAGTACTTGACACATTTTAAATTGTATTAACATTCCGGGATATTCTGGCTAGGAATTAATTCGGCTGCACAATTTGCAGAATGACACAAATCTATTGTGCCGTAACATAGCTTCTGGAGAAGGGTAGCCTCACTTTTAAAATTCCGGACACGCATGTCGTGACATGTAATAAAACATCACCTTTGTTCCGGGCTGCTGTGTGATATAGGTCACGTCCTTACTGCGGAAATAAATTTCACGCCGAAGACGACGGATAGCTTCTTAATACGGGTTACGTGCTAGGATCCGTCAGGGCCAGAAAACACTTCTCCCACACCAGGTGTCTTAAAAAACGGCATATTTTTGGATCTGCTACAAGAGGGTATACAGGCATTTCGAAAGTGAATCGGCCCAACAGCCTCTGTAGTTTAGCGGCAGAACACATGCTCCTTGTGAGTGTGGACCTGGGTTCGAATCCCAGCAGAGGCAGAAGGGTTCGAATCACCTGTTTTCTGTCCTTGATTTTTGGGATATTAGAAAAGTGTGTACATCCCACTCTTTTCAAACAATACAAGCAGATAGGTTTTTCACATAGTACTATAGTACTCGTCACATTCCGCCATCTGCTGTTGACTGACGGAAGTTTACTGTTAATCCTGCACTTCGTTTGCATGGGTAATTTTGCAGAGGTTATTTACCACAAGTGGGACACGTAGTACAGAGCAACAGGAACAATTTCAAAAAGGCGTTGGAGCATATCTGGTGATATACACAAGAAAGGGAGATTATTCCGGCCATTTAACAATTCCGCGCTGCCTGGAGGCTTATTTCGCAGCATTTCGCGGCAGGGAATAATGCAGCCACATAAATTTTCAAGCCAGAATAGGATATATTTTATGGTTGTAGCTTGGAGGAGGGAAGAAATCAGGAAGAATAAAGCAAATGAATGGAGATGAGTGCGACAACACGTCATCTAGATATTAGCGATTTATAAAGCTCAAACGAGTATATCATAATTACACTTATCGTGCCAGGAGGTTACTACCAGAAAGTTGCTTAAAGCTGTGTGCTATATTAAGCTATATAAGTTTGTGAGCTCTAGCAGGCTGGCCTACATTTTAAAGTTCAGTCTTTAGGTACATCCTCCTACACTGTATGCATTACTTTTTCTCGCTTAATTGTGAAGATATGCCTTAAGCCCATTAGAAGGATAATAGTTTAGAGTACTGTAGAGACACATTTGTTTTAAAGTCTTCCTTTTAGTTCATATTTTGAAATGCATCTTTACAATGAACAAAATCTGCCTCGAAAATACCAGAAAGCAACTGAACTTCTGCCTTATGTTGCATTTTAATTGAGTCCAGATGAACTACTGATGAACTCTCTGTAGGTTTTTAATGTGAGACAGTACGAATGAACTCTAGCTGAATGTATCATTCAGCTAGAGTTCATTTGTTACCCCTCAAAGAAAACGTCCGGAAACTTCGAAATAACGAGCTTACCTTAAAGACATCCCTAGAGTGCGCAGCAAAAATTTTCTTTTGTTGTTGTTACTGGTCTGCTTTGAAGGGAATATCGCTTGAAATATATCGTATAATGATGCTGCGTTTCTAGCCAAATATTATTACGCTCAAAAATTGCTCTTTTTGCATGATATGTGATGTTCTCATATAGAAATATTCAGCTGTATAAAAACTACGTTTTGATTACCTATCCGCACTTCAGGTTGTATCGATATGCATTTTGCATTGTTCTGGTTGTTGGTCCTATCCGGTAGCCAAGTTCCATACACAGCCCCTGGTTGAATCTGTGTTTCAAACCTATTATTCACATTGTGTACCCATAGAGCCGAGCCGGGAATTGGCTGTGAAACCAGCTTAACATCAGTAGGGAATAATGCTATGAAGACTGTTTTTCCTAGAACCACTTATAGGCTTTTGGTTGACTCGGCGATTATCGGCAGATCTGGCTCTTATCTGCATGGATCCGCCAATAAACCGCGAACTTGCAAGGGATTTTGGGCAGCTCGCCTTTAATATTTAAATTGGTAAAACATGTAAAAATAATTGACACCCAAAGTGCGTTCAAATCCTACTCGATACTGCGGATGACACATTTCCCGAAATGACACTGCCGAACGTTCTTCTCTTTCAACTAATCCCCTCAACTGATTACTAGGCATCGTTATCAGCTTTTTATCCTCGTCAGACCTCTAATCACTCATTACCAGCCAAATCCCTGCTACATGTGCACTTTATTTCCCGCTAATAGCAGCTTAAATTTGTATGACCCCGATACATCGAATTGCTCGCTCTGAAATAGTCAACCAAGTTTACGTACATGCGGAGAAGGTCTGGCATCTGGGGTGCTGGCACATATCTACGAATGACTGGATTTGAGGGTTATGGGGTTGATGGTGCAGAGTTAAGCTGTCGAAAATAATAAAGGTTGGCACACCCATCAGTGAGGGAACACCTGCCGGTACATGCTCCAGCACATTTGGGACCCCAAAATGAGGAATATTCAACAAGTTGCTAGTGACTAACTGTAAGTGCCGGGCATATTAGAGTATTTCTTTGACATGTCAAAGGAGCGCCTAAATTTCTTGCTATGTTTTAGGCTAACGTTTAGGGTCGACTATATTGCATTTCGCAGCTATGGAAATGTGGACATTATCCAGTATAATTATGAAGTATGGCATCAGTGTGCTCTTTATATGGCACTTTCATTAATTTTGAGAATAGAATTAGCAAATAAGTTATGGAAATCCAAGTAAGGCAGCAACACAAGTTAAGCGAAATTATTTCTTGATTACGTGTTAACGGAATTATACGATATATTGTGACTTTTTAAGTGAGGTTTGTATAAGATATCTCATTGCCACTAATATTTCCTAAAATCTCCGACTATAATTGCAATTATTCCAATATGACATTTTGATAATTTTAGTAGTGTCATAGCATACCTTTACTAGCTCGTTGCTTGATTTACAGTAGGCTGATTCAAATGTTAAAATAATTGGCGAGAATTGGCCTACCTTTGAAGAATGAAACTGTTTACAAGCAGGACTTTCTCAAAAAGGATGTGTGGCGTGATTATTAGTTGCTGACTTTTTTATTACTGCTGATTTTTGTTCACTTTTCACGACCATCTCTCTGCGTTTTGTAACCGGAAGATAACGTATACAGTAATTTAGGAAATTATACACATATGGGGAAAAATCATTACCACAACATTAGACTGAAATCAGAGTCTGCATTGGGAGTTGAAATATATCGTAACCTTGGATATAATAAAAATGCTTCCTGACCACACATCCGTTCTACTATCTCCCGTGCAACCAACTTGTGCTGGTATTTATAACCACTCCACTCTAACTTTCGTCACATTACTAACTATCCATATCAATGTATGGCAGCAGCCTCGGGGCTTGTTTGATTTTCTGATCTACCTTCTCAACATGCAACTGAACTCCTCGTATCTAAATTCGAATATATTTTTGTATCTATATACAGTAGATTATTTTACGCGGCTGGTCAGAGATAAAAACCACTCAGAGCGTACTTCGTTAAAGTGAGACAAAGTGGTTAAAAAATTACTTTGGCAATAGCTGGTTGTAGGTAGGGCGTCAATCCAGTCACTCTTGTAAATGTGGCAGATCTAGTTAGTCCGATTAATTTCGACAGAACTTTTTGCATGCTGAACAGCACTGTGTCATCATCATAATTAAAGGAGCTTAGGTGCAAAGTGGGCTATCTGACATTTGTATCGAAACAACATTGTCATTGAATATCGATCCTTACACTATAACTCTAAACTATAGCACTACAGATAATGCATGTTTGCTCCACACTTCATAACAGTACCATTATCGAACATTTCTGTGTTTTTTTTTTGCTTTTGTAGTCTGTAGTCTTATACGTTAGGCAAACTTTTCCACCTATCGGTTCATTAATGATCTCAATACGACTGAATGAGCAGTCTATAATTGCACATATCAAAGGAAATCTTCCGCGGGGAAATTGATTTCCTAGTAGGTTCACAACATACTTGGCCATTGAAAAGCCGGGGTATAGGGTGAGTTGGATATGGTCAACCCCTTTTCCATCCCCACAGTCCTCATCCCTACCCTCCACCCCACTCACCCCCATTGTAAAAGGAGGATATGGTCCATCAGGGACTGATTAATGTCCCGCCACTCTTCCTTCAAGGATGCTCTTCATCTGTGCATGTTTGTCAACTGCAGAGGAATGGCCACACAACTTGAGCCGGCCAACCTATGACAACACTTGAAGTGCAGGGTGTACCGAAAGCTATCGGAAACACCTATGAGAGCGCAGTTTTTGTGTGATTATTACACATTTGTCAAATATTAATGGAAGGAACACTGGTCATTTTTGAGGGCACAAAGTGCGTGACCTAATTGTTAAACATTTTGATTGCGGATGATACTGTAGGTAGCGGGTTAAATAAATAACTACATGTTTCCATTGTAAGCATAGCGCCATTTATCTGGTTATATTATTGTGACAGTTGAGCATGTTTTTCACACTCTCTGAGAATGTTAATACAACGGTTCATGTGCAGACAATAATGACTCTAAATGTTCAATTATGATAGACTTTATTTTAATTTTCAATAAAATATTAAAGCATTTAATATGTTGCTCGAGATTATATTTGGTTGTTTCATAAGTCAAGCTCTCGGATACAAGCATTTGTATTAAACTTTTGAATCAGCCTGTGCGGTTTGATCACGCATGAGCTTGATAAAGAGTCGAGAGAGGGAGCGATGGCCATATAAGCACATTTCAAAATATGTGTACTTGATCTGAAAAAAACCCACATGTGATTTAAAACCAAGCTGTCGGTCCCCGGGGTCCCCACCAGTTCGTTGATATCGCATTTCTGTCAAACGTGCGTATGAATTTATTGTGGCGTTGTGCCACAAAAGAGCGACCAATGGGAATATTTTCCCTGGGTGAAGGAGAGCTGATTTGCATACCCACTTTGTAACGTAACGATGGGCACACACGATGGTTGGCATTTAGTGTGGCATTTAGTAGCGTCTGGCACGTGGCGATTACATTCAACTTGTGTATACAAAGCCAAGTATTTTTAGTGAGCTAATTACATCGATTAGGGTCTACCACTGTTGAATGACACAAAAGCGGGTTTGCTCTACAACTAAAGCTCGTACCGCTTCGTAACCACTTCGTAACCGCTTCCCAACTTATATTCTCGATAATGAGCCTACTACCGAGTAAAGATACGCCATTTCCGTTGGTGCAAGCAGCCCCGAATATCGCTTCTGGTCACCACGATCTACAACCCGACTCTATCGGCACTCCAACAAGGATTTCCGCTCGACCAGCTCAGATAGTCTCCGACTCAACACGAGTTCTGTGAATGGCAGCACTCAGCTTGCATTCAAGATACATTAGTTACTGCGTTAGGCATTCTACTCGAGACGTGTATTGGGTGGCCGATTGCAGCGAAAAGCAGGAGGACTTGACTCTTCTCAACCCGCTCTGCTCATGACAGTTCGTCAATATGAAGAGATGCCGGGTAATCAAGCATGGAGAGTGCAAGGCATTCAAAACAAGGCTATACCGTACAATAATAGTGTTGTGGCTTTTTTATAGGCTTTGAGCTTGAATAAATCGCGGATGTTGGGGGCTGTACAACAAATTATAGTGGTATAGGTTTGTAGTGTTGTTTATGTTCATAGTCTGTACAGACAGTCAGGTGGAACTAACTGCAACGTAATAATTTGCAGGTGTACTGGTGTCTGTTGGATTTCAGGTCTTGCGTGATTGCATTGTTGACAGGGGCATTGTAAATGGATGAATGGATTGGTTTCTCTTTGTGGCAATATGGGTTTGCCTCCACGGTACGTATATGCCGGTAATCCCGATATTTATTAGGTTCCACTGGTCAGGCAGTTGCATAACTGTTTCGTTGTTTGCATATTACATAACTGCTTGGGTTTGTGCTTTGATTTCCCATTAACTCAAGCCACAGACAATTTTCATGATGCGATTCATTATAGAGTCGCTGACAGGAGTAATCTAATCAAGTGAACTTATTTTTGTAATGATACTGATGGATTTCAATTGGTAGAGAATCCTAGGATTGGGGATTAAGCGGCTGAAATCCCTCTCTCCCCAAATGCCATGGATTGAAAATGTCAATTGTACGCTTGGTGTCACGTGATGCATCAAATGCTTTTAAACACGGGTTTACCAAGTAACACTGTGTATTACATTACATTGAGCTTTACAAGCTAAATCACGTATTAGCCTGCTAATAAAACAATTTACTCCACTTTATCCCCATGTAGCATATTAATAAATTAAGGGACCCAAAATGAAAAAAAAATTAAATTCAAAAAAATGATTCAAAATACCCTTTTGCCTCAATAAATGAATACATAATTTTGGCTTTGTAAATAACCAAAATGTGACGCCGATGAGATGTGCCGTACGTAGTACAGTAGGTCAGGGCTATCCTGTACCCGTCTATATTTTATGCGCTCTACAGCCCATCCCATTATTTGGATTGACTGCTAAAATGAAATGCGACATTAGGACGAATCCTTCATAAATAAGTACATAAATAAAACGGATGCCTCATGGCCCATTATCGAAAATGATGAAGCCTACACACTCCTAACGCCATCTATGCAATACCACGTCCGATCCTTTCTCCGCCATATTCCTCTGGTACAAAATCCAGTATTGAAGCAGATGATCCATTTAACTGAGGGTGGAGCTGACCATTTTGCATCTATAGATGGCTGCAGGGAATTAGTAGGGGGAAGTGCAAGTGGTGAATCAGTCAGTGGTCTTCCCTCTCTGGTGCAGCCATCCCAGCCAGTCAGCCTATTATATCCTGGAGGCAGGCAGGGAGCATGGTTTTCTATGGCCTAACGTGTCTCTTGAACCACAAAGTCCTGGTGAATGGGGGTAGCAGTTGGGGGGGAGACCAGGAAGGCTTCTGCTACTGCTGCGGCGCCATCAAATCCAAAGGTTGTTTGCCGGCGCACAGCTGATAGCGTGTGACCAAGCTTTTGTTCCTCTCGGCTTTGACGAGCCAAAATAGGCCTAGATTAGCTGGCTTTTTACACGCCTGGCTCCCATCTACATGAGTATCGATTGAAAGCAAGTGGAGTGCCTTTTGTCACGTCCCTCCCCATGCCTCCTGCTCCATGTCCCTAGTTGCACGGAGCCAAAAGGGAGGAGAAAACCAGTTGGGGATTGAGCTTCATTGCCTTCAAGACACTCGACACTTCTTTTATGGAGATTCGTCTCATTCGGTCAGATTTGGTTCTTCAATCTCGGTTGAGGAGGGTTTAGGACGTCTTGTGGAATTTAGGTTAGGGACACCCTATCTTACCTGGGACATGATGAGATGACAAATGCGAAATCATGGGATGTTAGTCATCCTGGAAAATCCATGCTAATTTGAACGATGCCATCTGAAATGCTAGTTAATGACTATTTCGGCAAATTTGAGATGTCCGAATCATGCTGATGACCCCGTCCCATAATCTCAAGTCATGCAATGTCACGCTTCCTACTGTCCTTTTTTTCTGAACAGAAAAGCGACTTTTGGAGGATTACAGATCTAGTGTCGGTGTTTTATTACTACGAGTACTTTAAAGTGTGACATCAAGCTTTACTCGACAAGTCACGGTCCATCACGCTGGCATCTATTTCCATCTATCTGAATGACGTACTATGGGGCTCAAATTGTTTTGGCCACTTTATCCTGGTCTTGAAGCAACCCTAAGCACAGGCCCCACGATGAGAAGGTGTGGGTGTGTGAAGGGTTGCTTCAAGATCAGGATAAAGTGGCCAAAACAATTTGAGCTCCATAGTACTTTATGGACGACCTCCTGCCTCTCAAGAGATTTTCTGCATGAAGTTCATTGTCTGGAATGGCGATACGTGCACATAGCATAAAATAAAAAATAAAATAAAACGCAACCTAAGAAGCAATTTAAGAATAGCACCGGTACAAGATGTCCGTAAGTCCCAAGTTAGGCTACTAGTAACCGGTACATATTTTATGAATAAACCGACCCTGGAATGACACGTAGCTTGAAGTTAGAATGATAATAAATCCAAATCAGTCTCCAGAATATCATTGTGACACGACCTACAGCAGACCCTCCGTCGCATAGAAACTGTACAGTTCCATGCCCTACATGCTCACATGTATGTAAAAGTTCCGTGCCAGGGACCACTGGTGGCCGAATGACAACGATCTACCCGAGCAACGCAACAATAATTCACGGCGACACGCTCCTCAAGTGCGACTAAGTTCTCGACTTCTAGACCTCCGGACCAAAATTCGATTTGTTCGGGAAACGTGCTGCGTGCAATAAATAACACGTCAAGTTCCCACCCCGCTCTGACTCGCATTTTGTTTGAAGCATGGAAAAAGAGGAACCGGATAAAAAAAAGCAGCGATTTCCGCCTGCCTGACGCAGATGACTATGGAATCGACTTTCCGGAGCAGCCGGTTGAATCAGGACCTTCGAAATAATGTCTCCCGACATTTGTGCCAACACATCCATCCAGCAGTTTCCTCTTCAAGACGATGTCACTTCACATGGATGTTGTTAATCCCCTGGAGCTACACGTCCGTCATAATGATGACGTTAATTATCGTGGCAAAGAGGGAAGCAAGGTTGGCATGGAGCAAAGATGGCTCTTTGAGACTGGTTGTGGAAGGACAATATCCCAAGTTTCGAGGAGCAGACGTCAGAAACACTTGGCTGCATAATCATTTGGACTTATGATCTACTCGAGGTGGTTGGAGGGGGTGTCGATTTTTTATTCAAGTTATGGCCGGAGGGGTCATGAGACTCATGACCCTTGATTGACAGTACTGACCCTGCAATTGTCATGGTCACCACAACAAGGCATTTATTCAAGATCATGGTCAGTCAGATACACGAGATTGAATATTCTGCGATCTACTTTCCGTACGCGTTTCATGGGGCAAATTCGATATGAATGATCCAATTGAAGTGCTAACTTTTTGGGAGAGGAAGTTGACGGCTTTCACAAGTATGTTTGTAGGAGGCACAATGTGGTTTCTAATGACATGACGTGATTCATACTCAAAATGTCCAGAATTAGCCTGCTTAACTAACTTTAACATAATAAACTTGGGGTTAATAAGGCAGATCATAATTTTAATAATTATTTGCCGAAAGGCATGGTTACAAAATCTATGAAGTGACATAGTAGGTACCGGTAGCTATAGGATATGATGGGGTGGAATCTCTCTCGCTGGCTGTAGGCCACTACTTGATTAACCCTACACAGGTATTGATTATGAGATAATTTATTTTTACCCATAGGTTGCACCTGAGCCTAATTAGCGGCGCATGTCGCTAATAAGGTCCAGTAACAGCCCTTCCATTGCTATAATGTTTTTACACGTAGCATAAAAATTGTAGGATAAATATGGGCAAGAGAAAACCAAACATGCCAGAAGGGATATGTGCGTATCATGATGCATTTTGATAAGAGATACTAATTTCAACCAACATTATAGCCTTATACAGTGTGTCTAGTTAGGCTGGCCATTACGGTAGACTTACTAAGTTTGCATTAGGGTAATAGCCGATGCATGAGTGATATTATTTTCTCCGAAACTTTATTTTAATAATGAATGTATGTGCACTATAGTACCAAGAATCATGTTGTGCCATCATTATCGGTATTTTTGCTGTATGTACTGGTTGAAAACACAGTAGTGCTGAATACTACCGCTTCAATTTGCACTCTGAATTACGTTGCTGTGTCTTCATCAGATTTGCCCGTATGATTTTTTGCTTGTGTTATAACATAACAAAATGAAGCTGGAATGCACTCTACGGCATGAGTTTACAAAGGCACCGTATACCTCTCATTGAATTCCGATACTGAGCTATATTGCACCTACACTGACGCCGAGGCAACTCTAATTATTCTATAATATAGTGTTTTGAGCGCATGAATTTTTGTGTTCTCTCATATGTCATGTAATACGTATTACATTGGCTGTCATAGACAGAGAGTGAATATACAATTTGTTGCATTTTGTTCATTTTAAGCAGTTTTTTCTGATACCTCACATGCGTAATACTGATTATGATGTAAGTACTGAGGGATATAAATTATATTACTGTATTAATATCGCATAATCTGTCATGGTAATGGACTAGAAAACACATTCCTCGTGTTTCCTCTAGTCAATAATTTATTTGCACAAACATACCGCATAGTACCAAAAATGTCTCTGCTCATTTACAAAATGCTCATTTGAACCGGACATCGGAACAAAGCCTGATATATCATATTTGACCACCGAAAGGCATGAAAATATGTGATACTCTGCCCTGTGCTGCTAAAAGACTAGTTGGAATGGAGCCCGAGTACCTCTTCACATTTTGCAGAGCTCATGCCGGACAACAGAACAGGCAATTAATATGAATCCAGGCCCGAGTTTTGAAAAGACAAGAATACAAAGTAGCTGGAAATATTTGGGATGTGCGGAGGAAGAAGAGATAAAGGTATAGCGGCAGCACGTAATTAATAGCATCACGTCCCAGTGCGCTTGACCCACTACGTGTCCATATGAACTCGCCATTATTCTTTGGCCTTCACTATTAATTATGCCACAAAACAAGCTAATTAGTCGCCTGGTGGCAAATTCTACCGACTGTTATCTGTAAATCACGTGAACTCGGGCATTGCATAGTAGCTCAGTTCGATATGATCCGCAGACAAAGAGGCAGGCCGGAATGGGATCCCCTCCCAGTGTTATCCCCCCCTATAGTATGGGCCCCAAACTTTATGAGAAATGACCTGGGCTCCCAGTGAAACGCTGTTGCCACGTCACTTTTATCCTCTTTTTTTGTTTACTAGCGAAAAGAGCCTGTTACGTTTAACAATGTGGTCCTGATGTATAAACCTTTAGAGTACAATGCAATCGGCTGGCAGCAAAACTCGGGATCGGAGAATATAATACTGTATTGTACATGCCTTTATTTCTTATGGAAATCAGTTTCAAATAGTTCACCTAGATATCTACTGGTTCGTATTTTTGGGTGCGTGGCTAGGGTGCATGGCTAAGGGAGAATGTGTGAGGTTTTATAGTTACCCTTGCTTATCAGCATCATTTTGTCGAATATTTATGGGACGGTGATGGGACCCAATGTACTGCAATGCCCGACACACGCGATTGGGCAGTTGCATGGAGTGATGGCAAATGGGAATTATTCACTGCTTTTGTGAAGCAAAAAATGAGCGTAGGTAAACTAGATCAGTAATTGGCTGTTGGTAGAGAGTTAATAGAATCAAAATGTGTAACAGATGCTTTTGTTCGTTGAATTCTTTGTAATTTTTTCATATGATTGTACAAGTGGAAAAATAGGGGTTCCACGTGAGTCAATGATATTTATATGTGTGTCTTTAACCTTAAAAATAATGTTTCACCGCGAGAACGCCTGTGATGTACGACACATCTCGTTCAGAGGCATCAACAACAATCCTATCAATGACAATAAGTTCCATACAAGTTATGTCCCTCCGTACAACATATTTAACTTCTACTTGTCACTGTATAAACCATTTTTCTCTCTCTCTCCTATTTCCAGAACTCACAATCTGACCAGATGGGACCACTTCCACCTTGGGATCCGGCGGTGGGAACTGTACTCGGAAAACAAGTCCGCTGTCGACGAACTCCTGACGGACATGTGCACTCTGCCCATCGTTCATATCAGTGAGTAGCCCATCCCGTAAACTGTCTCTGTGTGTGTGTGGCATACGTGACCCCTCTCGCCCTGTCCATCCCACCACCTCCCCCCATGAGACGAGAGTAGTGCATCGGGTTCAAATTCATTTTCCATGCTGCGACGGATTCTGCTATAGTTGTAGCGGTCATTAAACAGAGCCCGGTGGCTTAGTCAGTCCAGCTGTATCGCGGCAAAAGCAAGACAGTCAGTCATTCCCGGACATTGGGATACCCCCACCTCCATGTACACCATACTCTCCCGGATAATAGAGAGCCGAGCTCGCGTTGAATAAACGAGATCGACGTTGGGTTTTGCAGGGGTGCTCAAATTGGTTCAACTGTCACTGTTCGCAATTGACCAACAAACACAACAAGCACGAGCTGGACTGCGTTGGCGTCTATGCCTAGAGCTGTTCTTGACAGCTGGTGGTCAGAGCACCTATAGGAATTGTCAGTACATTGCATTGGCTGGACTTTGATTGGTTCTCAGAAAGGGAAGATTGACGACAAAACTTGGACTAAGGGTGTCTAGCCTGTAGCTAAACTATAGAATAAAAGAAATAATGAAGAGTGGACACCATTGTTCCCTGTGGAGAATAGGGAGTGTCCATCGACTTGGATCGTAATCATTTTAATTGGATGTTGTTGTTCCTGTCTGTTACGTAAGTGCACTTCAGTTTTGTAAAATTCTATTTTTATCTTATGGAGATGTGTTTTAAAGTTGCCATTTTTATTTCCAGTTTTATGTTGCTAAAAATTGTTGCAATGTTCATTTATTTTTAATTATTATTGAATTCATTGATGCTTGAGTGCACTAAGCATGGATTTTATGATATTTTGGATAATATCCTGAGCTTAGGCAGCCAACATGGATTATTTTGGTAAAATTTTAAACTGACTCAAGTCAGCATGCACCGTTCACTGTATAGCATAAGGCTATACAGGGTGTTACAGGTAACTCTGGCAAAAATCACAGAGTCGGTAGAGGCCCCACAGGCAAGTGTTTTGAGCTTAGGTATCCATGTCCGAAAATGCCCCTCCTTCGTCTCCTCCACACGCGACACACCTGATGAACGCAAGCTTCGAGTACGATGGGTTGCCTACCCACCAGGCGCAGCAGACCAAAGGTTGAAACGGCCGTACCCCATACGGGGGCATTTCCGGACGTGGGTAGGCCTACATAAGCTCAAAATACTTGCCTGTGGGGCCTCTACCGACCCTGTGATTTTTGCCTGAGTTACTGGTAACACCCTGTAGCTTATGTATCCTTGGCCACTTCTTTGATAGTTTACAAGGAACTAAGTAAAATCGAAGTAGGCCTAGCTACATTATTATTTCTAAACATTGCTGTAGTTTCCTAAATCTGTCCAACCCTTTCTCGTCAGTAACACAGTTGCCAGCTACAGGTTTTCCCACAATAAATCCAAAATGTCAACCACCTGCACTCTCCGCAAGTCTACCGTGGCATTTTGTGCAGCGTGACACTGACAATTAACATTTAAACCAAAAGCTTCTGCCTCCTGGTATGAGGAATCCGGATTAAAAATAAACCAGGGTCATTCTCAGCGTACAAATCGGACACATAAATGAGGTTGGCGACACGTACAGTACACAGGACATGCAAGTCATTCTCACGTAAAACTCACGAGTTTGCATGAATATACCATGAACATAACTTCCACGGACGTCCGATCTGTAGACGTCCCTGGCTCAATTAATTTATTATTCCACTTCAAAATGAGATACGGGCGTCAGGGCTTGTCACAGCTTCCACACAGAACTACTAGATGGAGCCAAAAAGTCATCCACAGAGTGGAGCAGTTGGATCGGTCAATGCGAACCGTTTAATAGCAACGAGAATAACAAGTACAGTCCCATTATAGTAAAGTAGCATGGAATTGACCTCCGACAGTGCAATAGCTGCTATTATTACAAACCGGTTGGGGCGACAGACACGTTGTGGTGTCGCCGGCTGATCGGAACACATGGCAGACAATTAATTAATAGGTGCAATTGTATTGGACCCATTTGGAAGGGGGTGGGAGGATGACGAATCAATCGATGTCCCCTCCGATGCGTGATGCCCTTTGTTTTGTTTCGCAATAGGTAGTATTAGTGTTATTATTTAACCGTGTAAATTCTGATTCGATTCAAATGTACCGTTTTCTTATCCGTGTTTTTTCGCTCCAGTTGTGTAAGGGAAGCTAAAAATGCGGTTAGGATCGGTTAACACCCAGATCTATAACTTGAGATGACGGCTCATCTATAGTGGTAAGTGATAGTCATGCACGTGCAGAAGGTACCGTACTGTGAAATATCTCTCTAAATGACGTATGTGACCGTAAATGAGCAGGTACTGGTGCAGATATCGAGTAAAAATATTGCATTGATTTTATCCAGGAAGTTTCGTAATGTGCATGGGAGGCAGGGAAGGATGTGACTATATTTGGGACTTTGGTGTGAAATTTACATTCACAGGTGGGTCCAGGTGGTCTGCCTTTATTGGAGCGAGAATAGCCTCACATATGCACGTGCAGAGGTGTTCAGCCTAGATTCCAGAAGGTTTCTCATTTAATGAACAGTATGCATGGTTCGCGTCAGATTCAGGAAATGGTTTCGGTTGAGAAATGTTATGCTTCGTGACGTATTGACTAGGTCGACTTCAAATGTATTGGAAAAATCCTTTTCGAGTCGCATTCAATTAGTACCACATTTAGCTGACGATAAAAGAATCATCCAGATACGCGTATATCAAGGCGCATGCGTACTGCCAAATTTACTTGCATGCTCGTTAGCTCGAGTGTGTGTTTTTTGGGTTCATTTTGGTTTTACTGGCACTAGTTTAATTCGAGTTTCTGCCGACTGTCCTTTTGAGACACATAAAACCGCTTAAATATAACATGATTCTGGTGCGATTATATCGTACATTCTTTTTTAGTTCATGGCACTCGTGAGAATGTATACCTTAAAGTGGATAGTCAATATTTAAACCTTTCTTGCGGATATTCCACCTCTTCCACATTGGAAAATTATTCTCGCACTGTAATGTGCTGCTCCGGGACAAATTGGAACTAAGAAAACTATATTTCAGAAACTATCTGGAAAACACATCCTAGCGTATAAATGTCGATGCTTTTTTCCCCCCATATGTTTCACCTTGGGAGAGTACACCGACGAGTTTTTCTTTGATATGAAAAATAATATATCCTTCATTCAATGGCGGTATTGATATTGCCGCACGACAAAGAAACGATGATCAGCTGCAAAAATGACATCTTCCCAACAAGCGTGTCAGTAATAATTGTATACTCTAATTTGACTGAGAAGGAGGGCAGGTTAATGTCCTGTGCATAACTATAACGCTAGCCTCCCTGTTGTAAATCATGAGTGGGTTGGGTACTCAATTAATGAAGACAGTGCATTCCCTATGTGAAGTCCTATGCCGGATGTCCTGTCATTTTATTACCCAGCACCACAGGAGCGGATGGCCTTTGAATCTACCACTCAACAAACTGTCTATCTCCCATTTCAGCTCAGAAGGAGGGCGGCACGCAATTGAAACTCATCATCGACTACAGTAATGGTGGCCAGGCTCTTTTCAAGCCCATGAGGTAAGGCACTATCAGACTCTCTCATATTACAGTATAGGACTCCAGTAATTTGCAATGAACTTATTATATAGGTAAGGTAAAGGCAGGGGGATAAAATTTTGATTCTGTGGATCGTTGAATTTCTCCCGGATGGGATGCTTGCCGTTTGGCTTAGGTGTTTTATTTATACCGGAATTGGCAATGCTAGTGACGTTATGTAGTTTCCATTACGGCTGGTAGGAAGCTGTTAGCGGACCGAAGTGGGATGTACCATTTTTACCTACGGAGGGTTTTTAAAAAACTTTGCGGGTTTTTCTCGTCAATAGTCTCACGGAAAATTGTTGCAGCAGAACTGACCAATTGGTACTTTTGGATCGAATGTTGCGTCAGGTGAACGTAAACTAGCTGATCGCAATTATAAGTAACAGTCAACGACGACCGCTGCATTTGACCATTATTTTTACTAAACTACAGATTTGCTTTGCGGCGGAACGGGACTACATGCATTGTAATATTGAATTTACGACATAATGAGGAACGCCTTGCATTATATGCATTCCATCTTAATATTGCCATAGAATTTTAAAATTGTTAATTACATTGTTAATATTATTAAAAAAGTCATTGGTACCTGTTTTAAAGCCGAATGCATTATTGGGACAGCAATCACAAGTAAGCTAACTAACAAAGACAGTTTGGATAAGAAAGTGTGTGCTGTTCTTCATGATTCAGTATATAACAGCTGTGAGGTGCAATACCCGACAGTGCTCGGTGAACTCCTATCCAGTGAAATTTTAATAGCACCCACTAGAATACAACCTATGCTAAAGTCTCACTGTAATGTGAAGTGCAGGACGGACACATTGTGAATCGATGGCCTTCTACTTTTGGCTTAGATTATTAATTCAAGTTCTGTACACACAATATTGAAAACTTGAGCCAATATGCGCACCACTTAGCAAAGACCTTGTGTTAAGGTGTGTGTACACGTGTAATATACTGTATTATACCCATAATATGTTATATTCTCACCAGTGGTTTACTGCATGGCATGCAGGAAGTGCTCTATTCGAGGCAACATCAAGTAAATATGTAGACGCCGATGAACTTTGCATTCCACTTCGCTTCGGTAACCCACATTTCACGTTGCTGCTTCCATTTTAGTCTGGGATAGACAGCAATGTGTACTGTACAGTGCACGAGTCACATGCCAGATTGATCAGTTGTGTTGCCTAGTGAGTAGGATGAATGTGCTAAACGGAGGCCATAAGCCAGACCAACAGTGAATTCACGGAACGAGCATCAGTATAGACGTTTGGTAATATGTAGCGGCTACAACTTGGAATCTACCATCTGTAGACTGAAAAGACGCAGCAGAGAGGGAGACACATTTGGTTTATTTAAGTAGAACAGCAAGGCCGCTTCTTTGTCTTTTTCCCTGTACACAACGTGTTTGAGAGCAAAGGGATTGACATTGTTTTTGTTTCGTTTGTCTCCCCCAATGGTCTGGATGAGAGGCCGATGTGCAGTGCACCGTGAATCGGGTCGAATCCTTTCCCTCATGGGGACGTCGCCTGTTGACTGAGTGACTGAGTGACTGACTTTCCAGACCCTTTTCTCTCTAACTGACATTGGAGACTGGCTTCCTCCGGCAAAGCCAGGAGGTCATTAACCAAGTCGTGCAAATCGGATGTTTGACGCTCAGAGTTGAGGAAAGCGCGTCTCCTTAAAGGAGAAAAAGAAGGCATCTTGACCTACTCATAGTCGACAAGTTTTGATCAAAATCCGGTTTGTGTAATTATTCACAATAATTGTTTTAGGATGTAATAAATTGTACTAGAGGAATCGTCTGCATATAGTACTTCTCACTGATGGTAAGAGGGCAGGAGGTTGATGCCAGCGTGACCGAAGATCCTAGTAACTATTATAACAACCTACAAGCCACATAAAGCTATAAGTCGGAATGAATCGTCCGTGCTGCTCGACAATATATTTAGTACTAGGTTAGTTTCATTTTAAATAACATTATTCATAAATGTCCCTAGAGAGGGAGATCGGTCACTTGTGAAGAAAAGCTACCGCATATTTGTTATAGATGTTTAGTAATTGATCATGTTATTATTGTATTATTATAAAATATACTTTGTTCCCATAATTTTTGGCTTTCAATATGTTAGAGCAACTGATCGGAAGGATACCCGCCTCGGAAAGACTAGCTCGTTTGTTACACCTGCATCCTGTCGGCTATTGAGCTTCTTGCGTCTATTTCTGTTTTTCTCCGCTATTGGCCAGTCATGTTGCTTGGAGCCTGTTATTGTTATCTGGAAAACTAGGGGCTGGGGTTCGTATCACGTATGATGAACTGTTTGGAGGGGGAAAGTGGAGGTTGGAGGGTGGGGGAAGTTTTTAACAAATAACTACACTTAGAATAACTTATGTTGCAGATGATTCCCAATGATAGAAATGAGCATGATATTCTGAAAATGAAAAGCGGGTGCAATTCGACATTATGGGAAAACAATCATTTTAGATTGGAATTTTATCCTGTAATGGAAAATGGGTAATATGAATTCAAGCATTAGTTCGGATTGCAATGTAGGAAAATTCCCCAGTGGCTCTTTGTGCTCCAGTGGATAATAAGGTTGCCTTCGTATTAACAGACTAATGCCAGTAAAATATAAATCGCCTGTGCATTAAAAATATTTAAATGACGAGAAGAGGTGCCAGACTATGCTAGTAATTTTAAAATAATTTTCAGGACACTTTAATGAAATATTCTCCATTGATATGGGAGTGTGGGTAATACAAAAATATAAAGGTGCCCTAAATACAACTGTCACTATACGTTAAAATGCATATGTATCTTTTTTAGGCATACCAATATTTTGTACACATAAATGCGTTCACAGGGATGATAATGTTTCGATGTCCCTGTACAATTACGGAAACAGCACTCATCAGAATAACTCAATTTACATTACATTCAGCCAACAGTTCCGGTTTGTAAATTCATAAAACCGGGATAAACTAGTGCACCAATACATGCACATTAAAATATTCCACAAAAAATCCAAGCTGAACGTTACACCCAGCGCAATAATATCATTATCACTTATCCTGACGTTCGGTGAACCTTCTATTCAGCTGCAGTACACCGACTGTAATATTATTATTATTCGGCCATCAAACAATTTGTTTTCGAAAGGATACGGTACTATAATTATGTTCAGTTATGCACTGTTTTGCTGCAAAAACGTTGCATACCGTATACTAGCTCCAGTTAATAGTGCTAGATCGCATCTACCATCCTATTTATTATCTATAGCACTATACTTGCCCTTCCTGTCCTAATGACTTTGTGCAATGGTAGAAAGAACTGCCTTGTACCCCGGCAAGCAGCGCCAAGTGGCCAGGCAAGCTCGAGCATGCTTCCATTCGCGCCCGCATTGACTCTGCTTGCGGGGGTACCAGACAATTTTTTTTCCAGCTGTGTACTAGTGCATACAATAAGTTACATCTCAGGAAGGTTTTGCCCTTGGAAATAACTGAATGTTCCAGAAATTTCAAGGTTTTGTTCTGAGAATTTCGTGCGTATGCCTCATGTTACATCATTATAATCGTCACCTTGGCGTGCGTCCGTGCTAATTTTTGGGGGATATTTATCTTGGCAGTGTGTCTCACTCAGTGCACATTCCGAGAAAGTAAGCTTAATGGGGATGAGTTACATTTTGCTTGGAAATTACTCTTCTATAAGTAATGAGATGGTGGCTCTTTTCCTCCCGGTAATTCTGTGTAGTCTATTGGTATCATAGGCTAAATTATCTCTAGAATTGGTTCAAAACTGTGGGTTCAGACTGCCTATTTTGTTTGCAGCGTTGACAAGTTTAAAACCAGGTTAAAAGATTATTACATTACTTGCCAACTGACTGCATGAAATTCAAGTAGATGTAATTATATGAACTCCCGCAGACTCAAAATTTTATATCGTAATTAGCATGCATGTTACGGTTGCGATCACATTAGTTAAATCTAAAATGCGTCATAGTATTCGTACAGTATACCGTATAATAAATTGTTAGTACGGATTTACAGTCAAATGAAAAGTGGTTCAAGAGGTAGCCAAATTTAATTAAAGGTGCTTAATGGCAACTATTGACTCATTGACCTTACTAATGGTGTTTATGGATAGCTACACTTTTTGGCACGATTCTGGGAGCTGTACTGTAGATGCCCAGATACCTGTAGCACTGACCTTGCACGTTGTCCAATAGACCTGGTGATACATGATACCGGGACTCTTACTGTATGTACGATTTTCACACGTATGCTGACGCATATGAGCAGCAATAATGTCAAAGCTGCAACACAGAGTAAACTCCAGCAGCCTGTATTACACAATTTTGTAGCTATTTCAGAAGATATGGTAGTTTTTACATGGTTATCATAAACTACTGTTTTCACAACGTTATCAGAAGGTATTACGACTTCTGATAAGCGGATTTTAAAATATTAGCGGGCTAAAAAGCTGTTAAGCCGACCTGATGGGAATTTAGGAGATGAAGCTATGAAGGCTATGAAGGGTGTTTCCAAAATGCGCTTATTCCTTGAAAATGTTAAATAGTAAATTTCCATATTTTTGGATAATAATTCTTGCCCCAAGTTGTTTTTTTTTTTTTTAAATGTCACCTATGTTTCTAGAGCCATTTCGTTGGGCCATGCCATCAAATGAATAAGGAATGATGTGAACACCTATATGTATGGCATTAAGCTGCTTAACCTAAGCAGTCACTTTTGATGGTTAACAAATATGTTAGCTGCTAATAGTATGAAAAATTGAATCACATGTCCAAACGCCGTATAACAATGAATTTGAAATTTGAAATGGCGCATTGGAGCTTATGGTCACAGAACATCAATGACTGAACCAATTTTTGCAGGTCATAAACGGTTATACACAATCTAAAATTACCAGCTAATATTTTGATAACCACTAAAAATAACTGGTCCAAAGTAGATGCTTAAAAATAAGCAGCCCAATGCCAAAAACTGCAAACCACTAATATATTTCAAATGGAACACCCTGTACTGTGTTTTACGTGTTTTTCAGCCACTTTCCATCGATCCAGGATGGTTCTCTTTTGCCACAGTTGAAACGCATATATAAATTATATGAGTACTTACCCCTGCCTATTTCGGTCTATTAACATTTAACAGTGCAGTATTAATATTTTAGAAGACTTATTGTACGTGTATTTAGCAAATCAATACATCTCTAACACTGCTAGAGGCTTATTATGCATTACAGTGTATGTTTGTCTGAGTTAAATCAACTGATGTGTTCAGTCAGTTGTTAATAATACGAAATGTGAACGTGCTTGATTGTAACGGAAATCGTAGTCAGTACTTGATTATTGAGCTCCGAACCTGATGCAAATTATGAATTCTCGTCGGTATTGCATATTTACCAGAAATAAAATGGACACCCTATAGTTCACAATCATTCATGTTTGCGCGAGAAGGTACAGATCGTAACTCCTGCTTGAAGGTAATTAGTAAGAAATCACTATACGGTACTTTCAAAAAAAGGGCGTTAATTTTTATGAGTTGGATCAAAAGGGAAATATTGTCATTTTTTCTGGTGTAAGTGAGCAGTTATCAGAATGCATAGGGTCTATTATTTAATGTGGCAATGTATGATTACATTCAATAGGTTTAACAACAACAACAACAATAATGATGATGATGATAATTCCTGGATTTTTGCGTTACTCAGTATAGAAAGATTGAAAGTTTATCTGAGTGATATTATACTCCAAACAACTGAAAACTGTTGCAGCCATTGATGGATGATTGATTTGTCTTTGCCTTGCCAGGTTTCCTCGCGAGCAGCAGACTCTACCCAATCACTTCTACTTCACCGATTTTGAGCGACACAACGCTGAGATCGCAGCTTTCCATCTGGACAAGTGAGTATTATACAAATAATTTTATGAAGGGTTCACCTGTGATTCTCGTGATTTCGAGCGATAATTTTTCCATACGGAAACATTGAACATTACTTTACGACAAAAAGTATTAGTACTACCGGTACTTTAAAAAAAATATAGGAAAAATCTAGATCACTGATGGTTGCATAGCGTCAGGATACGTCTGGCCAAAGCAAGTACGAATTACATTTCATTATTTTTCTCTCCCGTCTACGCCGCCATAAATTCAAAAGTGAGGGAATATCCTGCTGATTGGGCAACTCGACTGTCACAGGGGGCTGTGGGGTGGCTTGACCAAAAGGATACTGGTATTTCTCGCTGTTCACATGATTGTGTACAGAGTATGTCACCATACGACGTAGTAATGTCTCCCATCCACATACGATGTAGTACATTTTGAAATAGGCCAACTGTGGGAAATACTGACCATTTGCAAGATCGAGATCTTTTGGGCAGATCTGATTTTCTCCTACTTACCTCATTTATACTGCATACATAGCAGTTCACCAAGTTAATGTCCTTTAACTGATGCGAGTATTTTTCTGATAGTACCTGCATATTCGGTGTTTCATCCAAAATTTTGCGTCTTCTCTCCGCCCACCCCATTTTGGGCGGCGGACATCGCCTTAGCCACTGCACAATAACAGATGACACTAGTAGCAAAATCACAATAGGCCGTTTTGCTCCGGCAGGGTTGTGGCAGCTAAAGCGCCTATTTGAACGCGCCTCGACGTGGATTGATTGCAGAGTCTAATGCTATTCCCTGGTGATTAATCGGCCCTCGTAAAAGGAATGCAGGCACCTTAATGGCGGCGCGAATTGAGATTCCCCGCTCGCAACCCAACTTCTGTTTACCAATTACACTTTCAACCGGTACTCGTTACGATCTTCTGAATCAGGCAATAAAATTACGCCAGGAAGATAATGGAGTCACGTGCAGTATAATGGAGATAGGAGAAGGAGAAGATGAGGAGAAATGCTTGACTCTGTGTTGTACCAATGTAGACACAGCAGCATGCGGCACTTCCCCTTGCTTCCATCTTGCAGGAATTTTCATATCGGCAGACTCGGCTTAACAATGGCGTCATTCAAATATGTCTACCCCCCCACCCCCACNCCCCCCCCAGCGCCACTCGGAGCTTAGGCAGTGCTTGAGCTGAGACGTCGATAAGTGAAGCTTACCAGGCTCCGCGTGCCAGACTCGCAAATGAATAGCTATTGTTTCAGACAAATGACATTCCAGGTGATAAAGACCTCTCGCACTTGTGGAAAAGTTTTGCTCAGGAAACGGAATATAACCAGCTGTCAGAAACAATCAGTTGTTTTGGCATCCAGTGTTGTCATTGGATCAAGTAATGGCTTCAGTTTCTGGAGCGTTTCGTATAGTAAGGTGGCCGCTATTCTCAGGTCCATTATTATCACGCAGCAGAAATTGGAAAGTGGACCACAATCGCGTAATAGGATGCCATGGTGTTATTCGATATTCATAAAAATAGTATCGCTGGACAATATTGTATACCAGGTTATAACAAAGTTTGTGTAGATCAAAAGGGTTTCGCGACAAGGAAGAGGTTGAAAACCGTGGCTTTAGATGGAGAATTTCCATCGGGAGGCTAAAGGTAGGGGATGACTGATGTACTGGGAGAGGGAAATCTATCAATTTGAACACCATTCTTTATTTTTTCTGCCAGAGGCAACGGAGAAGACCTACTGCTGATAGCAAGAGATAGATAAATACCGACTGATCTCACGGGTTTGATTTTGATATCATCGAGGAAAAGCTATCCCATTTCCGTCTACCGCTTATTGCATTTTCGATTTCAGTGTGATACCCATAGAGCTGTGCTGTTATCAAGAAGGAAGCCAATGCACTGAGCGCCAATGTCAACTCCTAATATCAGTAAATTCACGTTATTGAAATGATCTCAATTCATCTGCTTCTGGAGACGTTCTCGGGACTGACTTCCCGGCGTGAAGAGTAATTCGCGTATATGGCCGTTCAAGTATTATACAGGATGTCAAAAAGAGCTTCGACCGAACGTAAACCCTGGCAAGATGAACATTTCCTCCCTTAACCTTCTAGAGTAGCCAGCTGATAGTAGTGCAACTCCAGGATACCATTGGCCGTAACTATTTTTGACGTATAGTAGACTACGCGCAAACCCGATACTAACCTGGAGCACTATTTCTAGCATTATGTAGTGCTGTGCAGTATATGAGTAGTATTAGGAGAGATGAACTGTTCTGCTACTTCCTTATCAGAATTGTGCAGGCTCCCAAGGATTTCTACGCGGCATCCAGTTATGCGAAACCTCCTACTTGGCATGGCCAAGAGCGCGCTCCAAAACGGCCTAGTAATTTTCTAGCATTGTCCTCATTGTAGTCTCTCTCCTAGCCAACACATTCAAAGTTTCAAAACACTTACGACTAGTACACTTAATATGCAAATTCGACTTGAGTTGTGGTGTCCTCCACTTCTTTGCGTTACGTGTAGTGCGCTGTAAGTCAGAGTAACAAGTCTCTAGCATTCCTGCAGGAGCTTTCAACAACTCTAGAAATGATTGATAAACTGAGAGAGAGGGAGAGAGAGAGAGAGAGCAATGTTTACAGAGAGTTGCAGTAATTTCTTTGCCATTCTTTTTAAAGCTGAACAGTGATGAACTAGTTTTGTGCTGCTACAAACTACACATTTGAGTGTTCCCATCGATCGGAGCATGTATTTAACATTATTTTCCCAAATCACCGGCTATAAATAATCTAGGACACTCTGATGCACAGAGCTCATTGGCTTTCTACTAATTGTGCTTGTTATACATCGTTCAAAATCGACATGTGCTCTGACGTGTACAGATATTTCTGTACTAAAAATTACAATGATTATAGCCTTGCTTACAGTGCAAATGATTTATACCTGTGAACATTTGGAAACATGTTGTCATGTACAGCGTGAGCGTAAAGAAGGCTCATGATGGCAGCGAGAAGTACAGTGACATCATGAGTAAATAAATAAACAGGTGTAAAAGTGTGGTCATGTGGTGGGTATCGAATGCTTCCTCAAAGTCAAAGGTGTAGAATAATTTCGATTAAACATAAAATCAGGTCACCCGAGTGCTCGGGCAAAACAATCATGTTCAGGAATAACACCCTGATATTCATCTATTGTTGAAAAATTGATCAGAAAATCTCCAAAAATAAAATGAACTCATGTGCATGTGAAAATTGGAACACGGCCGTGAGATTGTGCGCAAAAGCACTGTGCATGTTTGATAGACCGGAAAACGGCAATAACAAACAGCTTTTCCTGTAACAATTCTCTCTTACAGCATATTATGTTGGCCATCGTTATTACGCTTAAATAATTAATTGACACAGTGCTACATCTATATTACAGATTACAGTAATACCACAGCACTGCTCGAATTTGGCCTAGTTATGTGAGGATTGCTATGTAATGTACAGTACACGCTCGATCAAAATATTATTGAGAGAATGTCACTTTCAACCATAAAGGTCTTTGTGCTGGATAATTGCAGTCTTATTTTGGTGCACACTGTTGCGATAAATATGCACCTGCAGTTCATAATACCTATACTAACAAACTGCACCTTGCATGATAAAAATAAATCGCATATACATATACGACGTACATCACAGACCGAATACACGTCAGGCTATCCCGCCATATACTGCTCAAGTGTATAGCCAGGACTCCATTACCGCCGCATTCCACACGTGAAACTAGGCTGTTCTTATTGCAGTAAGTAAATGAAGCCGCAGTGCACGGACAGAAGAGCACCATGAAGCGCTTCAACTCTCCTTTACAACTACCGTACAATGCTGCTGCACTGCTTCCTTCGCTCATTATGAAGCATTGTTCTTCCGAGTTAGATTAAGTCGAACTAGTAAATGGCAGAGCCGTGCACTTAAGGCAGAAATGGTGTTTTACACCTGCATGGTATATTCTTCGGGGGCTGGGGGGAGGGAGGAAAAGGCGCAGAGCATGCCGTGTATATGAAAAGTGCGGTTTGGCATGTGAAACTCATAAAACGACAAATGGACACTAAATCGAGGAAATCTCCTCATAACGTTCATGCTCGGCGGCTGGAGGGATGAGTATATGCTTTATGGGTGTGCAAAAGGGCTCCATTTCCTTCGGGTCTATTACAGCACTGACTTTGACTTTGGTCGACTTGTAGGCAATTACCAAGAGCATACAATGACGCCAGTCAATTTTTTATTGCTGCGCTTTTTAGTTGCTGAGACAAGTTGTACACAGGTTTACGGCGTGGATATGCCAGGATGTTATGGTTGCTGTGTACGGAAAGTGTAACCTGCTTCATATCAGTGGACTACAGAGGATGGGGGAATACTGTATAGCATGGATTCGAGCTATTTTTTTTTACTTCAGCTTCTTCTTAGTACCGGTATTGCTCTAAGTAATTGGTAATATCTAATAATAATTAATGCATGCCTCATTGAGCCTCTTACTTCGTAGAGGACCGTCTTTAATATGCCCGACTTAATGTTGGGTTTTGAAAACGGGAGAATCCTGTCGGTTCGAATACGAGAGAACCTACCAAAATTCTTTCCACACGAAAACATCATTTGTCGGATCAGGAGATCGAACTCAGCAGGTCCTTAATTACAACGCCACCCAGCTTGATTTTCATTATTTGATTTTAAAGATCGGCCGAGAATGTCCCTTGTAAGAACACTTTTTTCCGAGTTATTTACACGACACTTACACTAAATATTTGGAGAAACTTTTCCGCGGATCTTATTTCCAGCGTCAACTCTAGCAAATCAGTCGCTTCTAATGGGTTAGAAATATTCACTTGGATCCAGACCCTGATTGTGGTCTGAGCAACAACTGTCGGCCAGACCATTGCGATGTCTACTTACTCTCTTCATTTGTCTTCCGTTAATGGAGCAACTCGGTGCTGAAGAACTAGTCCAGTAGATCTTGAGGTGTTGGCACGGTCGCAGCTGTCTCATGTCCAACTGGGCTTACACTACAGTGCATTTATCTCGATGTGAAAAGATGGGCAGGACTGCTCTCTTGCCAAACAACAACAAGAGGGGGGAAAAAAAGTCGCGACTGAAAGAGAAGCAATGCCACAAGAGATATTTAGAGCGAAGGTCTCTTTGAACGTAACTCCACCGGTTCAGTTGCGGAGCAAAACACTGGCTAACATTAGCTCTAGGTATGCATGTGCATCAGAGGGTTTCGCCTTGCTCAGGTCAAATACGACTTTCTGGCATGGAACAGGTGGTGAAACGTGATGTCAGTGGCAGCCCGAGATCAGTTTGATACTCCTGGGCTAAAGTAGCCCGAAACTATAAGGGGGGCGTGGGATTTACATTATGCAACACTGATTGCCATTGTTAGGTTGGAGACAGATGCTGTCCGACTCGTACTGGATTCCAGTTGGAGACATCTTTTCTAGGGTCTTTTGCGTGTCATGACACATATTTTCGCGATACAAAGTTCAGCATGTTCGCTTCCTGAAGTATGGGTGGATGTGACCGATAGAGAAAGAGCTTGAAAGTTATGTAAAACTCCTACATCACAGGAATAACACACTGACGTCTGTCAAAAGTAAGGTTAGTTGATATTGCCAAGTGTTAAGCCCTGTTGGAAATAGCGAATTCGCAACTCGCGTCAAGATAGCAACTCGACGATTGACTTCCTGGGGGCATATCACCAGCTCTATCTCTCGTTGACCGAATTAACCTTGACGAAGTGGGCACGACTTTGGTACAAACGTATGAAAAAATCGGCCGACTTTCATTCCCCTTCCATCCCCATTTTTGGGAGGAGGAATCCTCACTCGATTTGCCAGAAAAGCACGTATTTGCGTGGATAAACGTTTGCGAAGAGTGTGAACATTCGCAAGTCGTGCGAACAAAGAAGGTGGAGCATACGGGGCCGTCGGAGTATGTCGAGTGTTTGAGAGAACCTGAGTGGAATGCTTGCCGGGTCATTTGCACCTAAAGTGTAGCAACCCTCCCTGGTTGTTCTGGACTATCCTATAGGCGTTTTTAGGCTCCACAATCTCGCTTGATTGACTCTCCGCCATTTTTTGTTCCTTCTTCCCGCCTCCGCTCCACCGTCTGGAGGGGGGCCAAAGAAAACCAATATTGGTCGTGGGATTATAATGGCCTACCCAGGTGGTGTGTTCCCCCACCTGCCTCCCCAACCCAGCTCTTTTCCTTCCTTCGTTGAGTGATTCGGCGAGAGGTCGGGCGGGCATTTGGGCGAGCATTTAGGCGAGTAATTCTAATTGCGTTTGGAGCGTCGGCTGCACCCTCCCCTACCCCACAGGCCTCTCCCTCTCCCTCTTTTGGGCGCACCGATTTTCAGGCAGGACCACTCTGGCCACTCCATTCATGCTTCGTTGGGTACCTTCCCCGTTTCCGCGCCCAAACCCCATCGTAGAAACGTCGTGATCAAAAGGCCGGCCCTCCCCAACTCTCTTTCACTTCTGATCAACACGCAGAAAGGAGCCGTCATTTCAGGCCCACAGGTTATTATCGGCGCGACTCAGCCGTTCATTTTGCGAGCAGCCTGTACTGAGATGCGAGATGGGTGGAACTTCTACTAGAATTAAGGCGTGATTGTGTGGGGGTGTGTAGGGTATCTCAAAGAAGCCTGGTGTTTCGGTGGTTGTATTTTATTCAGGAGAAAATGAGCTTCAGAGGCAAGGTGTGTTGGGTAATATCCTGGCAGGTATGGAACCCTTCACACGTGCCCATCAGTCAGTCGCAGGGATGATCATGATGTCGAAACTAGGCCATATGGAAGGGACAGCATGATATACCGTATTTTTTAATGAAAACTAATTATCTCAGTAATGAGAGGCGCCAATCAGGTAATACTGTCTGTCAAAAAAATGTTTCGCCAAAATATTCACTACCATCAGTGTTTTTTCACAGCTGGAAGAGTTATAATGCTTGTATTTATATTAATTACTTGTACAGGCGACATGTGTGACGTACAGGTTTATTTACTGTATAGCTATCTAGTAATCACCATTACAATACAGCATTTAAAAATAACCTGGGTTTGTATTGTAGGCTACTGCAAAAAATTCTGCGAGGTGGAAAGTGTGAAGGTACAGTTGGCATGACTGCATCCGCTTAGCATTTTGAGGAAAGCCAGGGACAAAATGTTTTCGAATATTGGTCAGGGTGCGGGGGAATCGCGTTCAAACTGCCACCCAAATTGGTTGGGGTATCGCATACCAGGGGAAACTGCCACTATCGAGGCTTTGTTTCCTGGGCTGCATTTCTCAATTATTTAACATAACACTGTAGTGTGCGCACTGCAGCAAAGGCGTTTCTCTCTCTCTCTCTCTCTCTCTCTCTCTCTCTCTCTCTCTCTCTCTCTCGGCAATTCGAACTGCAAGTTTTACACTGACTATATACAGTGCGCTCGTTTTCTTGCCAATAAATTTGCTATGTCGGTTTTGTAATCATAAAACTGGCTCGTGAATAAAAATTGTGCAGCATAACAAAAAACGCTGTAATGACTAAGCAGCACACGCCTTTTACAAACGGGACAAATTACGGGTTAAGTGTCTGCAATTGTCCGTAGTCAAGTTCAGTAATTATTGACTGCCGCTTTCAAGAAGCTGAATTTCTCGGAGGAAGGAAATCGTACCTCAGGTGCCGGATTTTAAGGAAAAATGAGGCTCTGCCTCTGCCGTGAGATGGAGGGGGACATTAATTACTTGGGGAGGCGAAACGATTGCCTTGGCTTGAGTCTTATAGTGGTCGATCAAAATTCATATCGAGTCAATTTTTTCGGAAGAAATGACAAAAAGGTTGAGGAACTTCAAAGTAAGTTAATGATATTTAGGCATGTCATGCGTCATCCGGTTCTGATGACGTTAATGTATAACTTAGTCATTGATTGTGCTATATTTTTCCACCCATCATGAACAGTGTTGCCTTTTTTTTGAAAAATTGAACTTAACAAGCTGTGCCTTGATTTCCCTGGGTGTCAGTTTTGAATTCAAAATGTTGTTGACTACAGTGAGCAATTGGCAACCCTCTCTATTATTTAATCTATCTTCCACCTATTAAAACTAAGGGGTGGGGCTCACCGTATGTAACAATTATGATTGGTTAATATACAGTGTGACAGTTCACAAGTGACATACTTGTCAGAATTAAAACATCTTCAATATTTTGACGCACAGTTTCGGTGTGATGTAAAACATTTCCGGGCAAGCCCATACACAATCGAATTGTCCGTTGAGTAAGTTAAGGATGGGCAAACTGAATGCCGGTACAGTGTAGAACGTACCATTCAATTTTATTATTAGCATTTCATCAGTGGAGCCCCCCCCCCCTTCCCCCCCCTTTCCATATTTTGTTGCTGCATGATTGGTCAGATCTCTGTCTACCAGCATATTCGAGTCATCGATCGGGATGTCGTCAAATGAACGTGCTTGCATACATTTACATGTTGAATGCCGCAAGTCCGAAAATGCTGCCAACTAGTCCGTGTATTTCTGCAGGAATTTCTATTGAACTTTGACAGTCTGATGAGGTGGGGCAGCTGGCGGAATATTTGACGGCGGGACCCAAACCTATACACCGACATACTGTGTACTGTACTATAAACTGGAGGGTTTTTTTAAATGAAAAGGGTCCGGAGAGGTCCTGTGTGGGTGAATGTATGCAGGAGACGAAAACGCATTAGCTTGGACCCGTATTCTGCGGGCTTGTTTTCTGTTTAGTGATTTTGACAGATGAGTGACTGTTGACAGGGAATGTCGGTATGAATTGGATGCGAGTGAACGGAGACAAATGTGATGTAGAACGTGCTTGCTTTTCGCCTGCTGGTGGGCTTTATAGACGCCATCAAGATTAGCGACATGTGTTTCATCAGCATTTTACGGCTTTAAGAACTAATCAAGTGGAGGTGATGAACAACGTGTTATGCGTTTTAAATCCTAAGCTTCTTTTTGGTCATTATAACCGCGTTAGGTCGTTAGGACTTTAGGAATAAGCTAATTAAAAACATCATACTTTTTCACAGTTTATGTTTGTAGTCTATATATAATATGAAGTAATACGCATATTATTGAAATTGTAATGTACAGTAGTGTACATTTTCTTCCGTATATGTCTTCCACTGTAAGTAACAAATAATCACACTCGTGTAAGCTAGTATAGTAGTTGCAAGATTGCAGCGATGTTCATAATTGCCAACACTTTCAACTGTTTCAAGTACTGATTTTCCATATTCATGCAGTTTTATTTCAGAGGCTGCTCAGTTCGTTGCTACTACTGCATTTACGGCCCCCAAAAAACTGACAGAGCAAAATGTAGGACAAGCAGTGCAGTGAAACAATTAACGTGACATAATTTTTCCATACAATTAAAATCGGATCAATTGCAGTGGCCATATAGCTGTCCGTGCATGCCCTAGTCTCGTGCATTCGGGGAAAATTTGAGATATTCGTTCTGCCGGGTTCCCCACTAATGCGTTTTTTTCAGGGCAAATTGTATGAGATACGACTTGTATCACATGGACGCTAAGCTGATTGCAAGCTTCAACCGCATTGCATTTGAGCGATTGCTGCTGCATTCCCCTCATCTGCATCCTAAACGTATCGTAAATCGCACCACTACAGGCTGAGTCCAAAATATTTCGAGTTTTTTCGACCCTTTTCAGTGATTGTTTTCTGACATTATGATACATTTCCATTATATCAATAGAGTTTGGTCTACTATTTTTGCACCAGCCAGTGGAGTGTAACATAGTATGTCTGTAATACATGCAGAGAGGAAATTGTGTATTCACAAACAGAAACCGTTGGAATAGCTATCTTTTGAAATGAATTTGTTCAGTCTTTTTAATTGACGAGCAAAAGACGCTTTGATCCGGTTTTCAAATGAATCTGTACCGTAGAGTCCATGAATATTACAGGTAGTACAACTGTCACACCTTCAGGCTTTCATCGTATCACGACTTCAAACCGGCCTCAAATTAGGACATCAAATTAGAAAAAAACACTGCTACAATGTTACTAAGCTTCGTGATAGTTACTGTACTTATCAAACGACACAGCCCTGTACACAGAGTCTATCAGAGTACTGGTTTCATCCGATGAATACTCCCTAGACATAATACCCCTCATCTAGTCGAGATATTATACCTCACCCTATGCCATCGTGACGCAAAAGCGCAGTAAACTTTGTCCGTACAAATCCAGCAATATGCCTCGTGTCGCCGTTACACTGGACCATGTCATTTAATAATGTACTGCACCATATCAAGTTCTCATTAAGCAAATTACATCATTACTCCTCCTATAACGACGGGTGTTCCACCGATTTTTTCTCCGTCCAGCCACCGATGCCTTGTTAAATGTAGCTTATATGTACGAGTCGTAATGGCGCAGGGGGTGTGCAGCTAATGCATGCAGAGGGCAGCACCAGTACACCCCCATGATTGTGGCTGTAGCGGTACGGGACGGAGGGGGAATTAATTCCACGATGAGACGACGACCTGGAAATGGTTGTGCCCGCTTACACACGGTTGCACAGTTGGCTACAGTGTCCTCTACCTGGCTTGCTTTGTTTCTTTTTTTCTTTTTTTGTTACTAGCTTAACACGCTAAGGGACTTGAGAATCAGGGAGAGGTGGGAGCATGGAGGGCCTAGGGGGCGCTGCGATTTATTTCATCAGGACCTGGTTTGCACAGCAGCTTCATCTAATTTTCTCCTGGCCCTTATTAGATTGGCTCAGTTCACGGCCCGCCTCTTGTTAATGATCCAGGGGTCCAAAGTAAGACGGTCTGGGATGGACCCTTAACTTCATTTGGAAGAGTCACTTCCGCTTCAAAAGATTGTCATCCATTTTGTACCATTCGCAGGCATTGCTGGTACTGGGTTTTTAGGGGAGCCCACTCCTCGCCTAGGTAATGCGGCTTGTTCGGGCGTAGTGGTGAAAAAGCTGAGCTCGAAGGAATTTTATTGTGCACCTGAAGAGGCACTTTTCAAGTGGGCGAAATATACAGCAGCATATTTTCAGCCTGCTACTTGAAGCTGCTGATTAAGTGCAAAAGAATAGCTTCATCTCTTTTACATTGTCAACTTTCCCGGGAAGTTTACTGTATTGTGCTGTACATTGCAGAGATGGGCAGTATTTAAATACAAATGCATTTAAATACGCATTTAAATACTTTTTGGTATTTAGAGATGTATTTATAACTACATTGGTTCTCCTGTATTTAAATACTGTATTTCAATACATTTGTGAGTATTCAAATACATATCGTAAATACTTTCCATAACTCCCTTTTCATTTATATTTGCATAATTCTTAATTCTGAAACCTAATGAAATAAAAGCAGCTAATTAGCAGCTTTTTCTCCTAGGTGGAGGAGACCAATTGGAAAGTATGGAGTTGGTGAAGGGGAAAACCCTCAAGTATCATACTGGGAAAAAATTTGGCTGTGGCATGGGTTATGGGTCTGTTATGTTTTCTTATTTTTATCCAAAGAATGATGGTAAGAAATGAGTTGCACATTAACAAATAATGTTTAATATTTAGTATCTAATTACTTACGCAGTATTTAGTATTTGTCACAGTTGAATGTGACGTTGGGGCAATTGGGTCATTGCCTTCCCTCCCAGCAGACCGAGTTATGTAACGTTGCTTGAACAGCCCCTTTTTGTTTTAGACTCACTCCCTTTTTGAGCTTCACGATGTGAGGGTGTGCAGAGAAGCTGCTGATACTGGCATTTAAGTATTCAGTGTTATATTGGGTTTGGGAGTCCCCGTTGCTGATGGCATTGTTGAACCGGGGTTCAGGGTTCATTGCTGAGGGATTTGAGGGGGCAGGTTGAACGCACGTCAAGTGTGAGGTTCAGTGAGTTGCATGTCCTATTCGTCCCATGGTTACATCATCAGGTATTATTTATTTTGGGGAAATGTTGAACGCACTTTAAGGTGTAGTGTTCAATGAATTTATGTGACCTATCCTCCCCCATTATTGCATTATTAAGGTTCTTTATTTTTGGGAGTCCATTGTTGCAAGGTTAAATGAGTAATGTATGGATTGATTCATTGATTGTGACGAGGTATTATTTAATTGATGTTTTGGATACAACAGGGGAAAGGAAAGGGGATTCGCAGCATTTGTCATAGTGTGTTGAGACGCATATGCATGGTCAGAGATGTGTTTTGTTGGGCATTAAATGGGGCAAATTGCCATTACATGATTATTAAGTCGCAGCGCTTGATTTACCACGAACCTATGACCTATAGGTTATGTTTGGGCCTCATCCTCTCCTTGTCCTGGGACAGTATTTAGCATTTAATTACATTCAAGTATTTAGTGACCATCACTGGTACATGGTCATCTACATATAGTACCGGTAATATCCATTGGTGAAGCATGACCTATGTGCCCATGTTGCCCAACGATCGGGACACTTTGTAAGAACGGTTGTGAATACACTATATGAGGCCAAATTCGGTATCCCATATACGACACACAAGGTCATATAACTTAATGATGGAGTCATACTTTGGAGGACTCCCAATATATAGTTGGCACAATTTGAAACACTGGCACAGTTTAAAAGCAGGCAGCATGTTTCAGATCATCCTGCATATTGTGCCAGAAAAGTTTTTAAAACCATCCAGTGTAAGAAAAAAAACCGCTCCCATTACAACTGTCCAATCAGCTAAACGACCACATCGCTGTTCACTATACTATGTACGCGTTCCTTCACATTACAGCCGACGGACGTTGGTGTCAAAGAGACTTTGGTACACCCTGCACCCTGTTTGAATTTTCAAACGCGCCTTTCTTTTTTTTATCCCGTCCTTGGGGCTCATCGTATCTTCAATAAGTGTAGGTTACAGTTGATTGCTCGTATTGAGCAATCTATGGCGGTCTTCTTTTGAAGAGTCAGAAACTACTAACGGCTGATAAGTAGGACTGCATAGATAGTATAATGCACATACCTCTTAGCGTGATTAAGCTCAGTTTCCCCGGTTCGAATTTGAGCCCCGCCACGTGTATCGGGGAGTTTCTTTGGCAGCTCTCACACCGAGAGAATTGATATCGAACAGACAGGAACGGTTTTTTCTTGTCACAATAACGATCAAAGCAGCAAGAAGATTTAGCGCGATACACGTACATCTCCCGGGCTTTCCGTATATAGGTACGGTACACTAGATACGCCTCTGTAGCGCTTGTGAAATAAAAGGTGCGTCAGAAGGTTCAAATACACACTCTGTGGAATGGATATTTACACGAACATGATATGTGTATGGCTCGGTCAGGAGTAGCCATTTTAGCATATTATAATTTCAGTCTATAAGTGTAACAGCTTAGATTTGGACAAATTAAAGATTCCTAATTGCTCCGACTATAACTAGTGATATCATCGCTCTGTAGATAGTCATATAGATAGATGTGCTTCTAAATTGCCACTTGTCAGCCGGATGGCCTTTCAATGAAGATCGCTGACTATATAGGGTTATTCGTTGGACCAATGATTCCAAGCGGAGGCCTTATTTCCACGGATTTATCGACAATTCCGTGGCTGCTGCTGCAATCATCCTATGAAATCTGGACCTATGTATCATTTGCCCGGCTCGTCAAGCCCAAAAATTCGGGTCCGCAATTTGGTGGATCTTTTTTTTTACCGATATTTTGTCAAGTTTATGTCATAATATCTTTCGGGTGTGTAATAATAACAAAAGTATAATACTCCTTTCGAGTGATGGTCTCGGGCCTGAAAAATTATTTTCATAGTTTATTAGCTTGTAACTCATTTCATCCCATGAAATTGAACAATTGCACTTCAGTGTAGTACACCTAATTTTAGTATGCAATAACTGACGTCAAAATTTAAAGCTTTCACAATCGAACCAGAGTAAAAAAAATATGCAATGCCACTATAAAATGCAAGCTTCGCCTATACACATACAGTGTGCCTAATTCTCAAATTACAGTCCCGTATCGTTTGTGAATTGAAAGTGCAATTGTTTCAAAGCGAAATGCGATAATTATGAGGTCCACAATACGCGCATACTAATAATACCGCAGCTGGGTTATTGTTGGATAATTGACCTCTTGGCGAAAACTCATGAGAGGCGGCCGGCTCGAGCGGGCGCAATTTCGTTTGGGCCTCCCGCTTTATTACTGGCTGCAGTGGAATAATGTGGCAGTCACACAGATAGCTGAATGAACCGGGCCCACAGTGAAATATTCAGGAACAGATACCTCAGACACGGCGGAACTTGTAGCCGTCATGGCAAATATGACCGAAACATTCACGTTCCCGACAGGCCAAGGTCTGCCACGGTTGGATTTCTACTTAAAATACACATAATTATGCAACCTTTAGCTTTATTAACACACTGTAATATGGCCATTTTGGTGCACATGTGAAATCAGCCCTGTTCACTGCTATTTCGCAAAACTAGCTGCGATTTCCACCATGTGAAGGCCAGACTCCTCAGCCCAGTACCTCACCGGTAGGAAAATACGGTTCTGCATCGCCACAATTTAGGTGCGGAGAGGAGTTCGCTTAGGCAAAGTCTCCATGAATGTCGTCTAATGACACTATGAACCTCCCCAAATTGCTCATAAAAGCTTCTGCGTCTTGTTTCTGTCACGGAATGTGGCGGATTGGGAAATTTATGGAGCGCAACCATTGTTCGCGCTGACACAGCTGGAAAAGAGTATCTTGTGCGCGGGAAGAAAATGATAAGGCGGGGCCCACGGGCACAGCTACTCTGTCGGAGCTAGGGGTAAAGTGGCCCACTCGCATTCGGATGGGCATAGTCGGTTCTGGGTTTGGCGGACTTCCCCAGGTTTTTCTGCTTTCACAAGCTTCATTCTGAGGGTGGAGTGTATTCTTGTTCATTAGGCTGAAAAGGGACCAATTACCTTTTAGACAGCATATAATGTTTAATGTTTAATATTTTGTCACGTTTAAAGTTGCTGCTAGTAACCCATGATTTGTGTAGGTAATCTTAGACAAATTGGTATTACAAACCGCGAATTGGAGATCCACACTTGTAACAGTTATGTTTTCCTTCCAGAGTGCTTGGCTTTCGTCGAGCGCCGCCTGTGGCGGGTCGTCTCTTAAACATGACGACCGAACTGTACGCTTTGGCTGACGGCGACCTCCTGAAGACATTTTTCGTGTCTCCGGCCAACAACTTATGCTTTCACGGACACTGCTCATACTACTGCGACACCAGCCACGCCATCTGCGGAAACCCAGACATGCTGGAAGGTTCCTTTGCGGCTTTCTTACCGCCGAAGGAAGTAGCGGCCAGGAAGGTCTGGAGGCACCCGTGGCGACGATCTTACCACAAGAGACGCAAGGCTCAGTGGGAACTTGGTGAGTCACCATTCTTCTACTATTCTGGGGTTGTACTGTCTACAGTGTAATCTGGCTCAATGTTGGATATATGACGCCACAGCTACTTAAACATAAGTTGGCAAGGAAAATGTTGTTCGCCAGTACAGTACTTGCGCCGCGAGTCTGAAATGAATGTTGCAGGATGCCAGTGAATTCCAGTAGAATGAGGAACTGACTCATTTTTTTTTTACGGTTTCATTACTTTGCATCACGGCTGCTATCGAAATTTTCCACTAGTTTGATGTTGATAGTGGGCTATGCATACAATAACATTAGAAGTTTGTTCAGAGGCATGTAGGGTACCTCATTTATTTTCGAGTACATTACATGCAAGGTTTGACACCGGGGCTAACATGTCCATATTTCGGTTTGATAGAGATTTATTATTGTAGTCTTTATTTCAGTCAAAGAATAATATTTCATATTTAACGACATATAAAAAACTACATATTGCATTAATGTGTAACCATTATGCTTATCATGAGGCATCTAATTATTAAACTCATTGTTTATCCTAGAAGTTAGTGTTGCCCTGCTTACAACAAATGAGTCAAATACGTGCATTTAAAAAACTTTCTTGCAATTAGCTCATATGCATAGAATGCGTAAAATGACGTCAAGCTTTGGATGGAGACCTTTGCTCTGCTGCTGTACTATAGAGAACTTTTAAAGTATAAAGATAAGTCGTCATGACTACTTCAAATTACGGTAATACTTTTACATCTTTCACATCACGTGCGTATAACTTGTGAATTTGGGCTAATTTTATGTAGACTATAAACAATATTCGAAGTCTTTAATTTCCTTTTTTGCATGATGACCTATCGCTTAAACTAAGACGATGAGGATTTTACAGAGATTATCTGCCTTCACATCCGGTTTTTACTGGATATAAAACGAGACCGATAAAAGACCGGAAAAATTGAAAATACCACCCCATATTATTGTTCACGTGTCCATAATCCGGCGTGATCTTGACTTGTAGGATAACCTCCGCATAGAAGTAATGAACTTCAGCCTTCAGTTGCTCTTCATCCTGGAAGTTGGCCAACCTATATACTCTTCCCTTGACCGATTTTGAACACATTTGAGTGATGACCGTCAATCTATCTGTAGGGAGTGCTGTGAGCAATTCTGCGAAATTTCCTTGCGTGCGTGATACTGCAGTTTCCATCTATTTTACCGGGCCAGTGAGTTCGATTGATAAGATTAGCTCTAACAAGCAGAAAACTTTGATTTCAATGGTGAAATCCGCTTCCTCGGAACGTAAGCATAAAATCTTATGGAAATCGCGGAAATCACAGTTCCGCCAAGATACATTTGGAAACTTGGTTGCTCCTGCGGGTCCCCTCGTCGATGATTGTGGGGATGTACTGCCTGCAATGTAATTTTATAAGTCATGTAAGGAAGTCCAACTCCATATTCACACTCTCATTTGACAAGTATAGCTTAGTTTTCTAACCCGTTTCACATTCACAAATTTTTGGATTGTAGCGTCATTATGTCAGCTAACAATCTGCCTACACAGTTGACTGAGCTGATAAGTTCAGTGACTTTTTGAGACATCTAATGACTAGGTTGCTTTGTCATTGCGTAACCATTTTTATCTGTAGAACAACAACGCTAAGCCGTCATTGCGGGAGATTACCGAGTTGCGACTTCAATGTAGGTTTACTGTACAGTACAGGGCAGGGTGTGGAAAAATAACGTACAGAAACTTTGAGGGACGGTATAGTAGTTGTAGGAGATCATTTTATGCGTATAGAAGTCGTGTGTCTCCGCAGTTTAGTTGCCGAGATAACTGACATCAATGAAGATTGCATTATACTATATATTCTGTGTCTTGGATATAGCTTATGACACTTCCATCGCCGCGGTCATTGCCTATTACTACTATTGAGATCGCACCTTACGTTATAATATGCACGAATGAAATAGGCAAGGTCGCACGGAGTGACGCATACCTGCCAGGATATTTTATACCTTTGCATGAAGCCAATAATTTATCTGGGTAAGTATAGGTTGAGCAGATCAACAACACCCATACATAAAAACGATCACCTAGAACCCCTGTACGATCTTCGAAAATTCATTCTGTGAGTAATTTTTCCATGCCAAACATACAGTACTATCACGCCCACGTCTGAGTAAATGGCATGAAGAAGCTAGCTATATGGAAACCCGCACGACACGTAACCTTTCAGATTGGAATTTCAACCATTCTGAAATGAATGCTGGGAATTAATTAACATTTTTCATGAAAAGTGCTGCACTTTCTCATTGTTGCTGCAATGATAACATTGGTATAGTAAGCACAATCTATTTTGAACCTATTTTTTTTACAAAAATACCACCAATATCGTCTGAAAATAACACGGCCGCAAAAAAAAACTGGAAATTATGCACCTCATAGCCTCAGAAAACTATAGGTCGCTCTAATGTACACACACCTTACATATTCATATTATGCTCTTGTATTAATTAATCCCGTCAGGTCCTAGCTAGAAGCTGCACCGTACACTAATTAATATCAGGCTCCTCCCAGTTAATCTAGTTACACCTGTAGTTATACATGCAGTCCTAGCTAGATTTCGTGCATGGCATGGTGTGTGCCTGGCCAAGATTGAGGCATGTCCTCGGCCTTCATCACGTGCAAATCGTCCACTTGGAAAGGACACTTGAACGCCGGGCTGAATCTTCCTTCTGGAACGGCTCAAATCAAATAGTTCGCGTTTTGCCGAGAAGCCCCCCTGCTATCAGCAGCGAACCATCGGAATCGGATATTGACAGACAGGCGCAATTCCACTGCATGAGCGCCTTTTCTTCTGAGAGGAATTTCAATTACGTATCGGGATACTTAACTGTGATGGAGATTCGATGGTATCTAGAGCCCTAATACAGCCATCTTCGTGCAAGTGATGAATTCACTTGCCTACTACGCTTAGGGAACTATCAGGGGAGACGTGATGTCACGTAATGTGGAATATAGATCGATGGATGGTTGCTCCACTTTGGGATAGGTGGTGCCTCTGAGCCGGTCAAGTGCCGTCTAGTGATACGTGAGTGAACTACTGCTTTCGTGAATAAGGAGGTGTAATAAAAGGGCCAAGGTTGATGTATTCGCGGACAGGTGGCGATGAGAGCGCTTAATGATGCTATAAGCGCACTTTGTCGGCATGATAGTGGTGTCATCTTACAGTTCCTTCATTTCACCTGGTCAAGAGGTGGCTAATTACAGGGCAGGTAGACTACTCACGTCATTCAGTCCCATGTTACAAGGTTTCGCCAGTGCAGTGGGTACTTCACAAAGTGTACCTGATGCGAAGCAGTGAACATTTCCTGCACCTGTTTCCCTTGCGCCGCATCGCTACCAACGACCATCTCCACTTTATCCAGTGTGCTATTTTTTGTAACATCCGTGGAACGATTGGGTCAATATGTACAGTACTCGGGAACAAAAAAAAAACACTTAATCAGCGTGTTGTTTTAAATGTCCGTGCATCAAATAACCTGATGGCAAAAATCAACTGACTAGTATGTCTCACTGAAAAATCATCAGTATGGAGAGCAGAGTGGTGAAATTTCCCTGGATGTTGCTTGTCCAAATACAATAGGCATGCAATCGAACCGTGCGCTTATTCGTCTCCCTTTAAAAAATGAACCGCGCGTTGCTTCCAAAACAAACAGAACAGAAAAGGTAACTGTAATCAAGATCGTGCTACTGGATAGCCTCACCTTCAAAGGTCGGGTGGAGCGATTGGATATTAATCTCTTCATCAAAACTCGGCTAGGAAAACGCTGTTCAGTTTCATGGTCGATCCTTTTACGCTGCTAAAAGTGCAATTGAGAGCAACTGTACAGTATATGTTTAATTGCGGTCAGCTGTTTCGATCTCACGAGGAGAAATGGCCAGTTCAAAACCAACCAGACACGAGAATTGGTCCTTCGAATTGGATAGTACCCTGGATAGTATGCTGGGGATCAGAAAAATTACTTTTCTTCAGTCGTTATGTCTTTGTCAACAACTTGATTTCGCTTGTCTCGTACAGCGGAGTTATCGCTGAGTTGTTCAGAATTGCACAAACTTTGGGAGGAATCTGTAATGTTCTGCAGTACCGTATGCTTTCATTCCTACATGAGGGCTTTAGAACTAATTTCAATTAGTAAAAGTGGTATAAAAAGCCAAAACTAACTTGAACGAGGGTTCCAGGGAGGAGAATAGTTTGAGAGTCCAATTAAGCTGGGTTTAGTATTTAATCACAGATATGGAGGGCTTATATTGCTCTGTTTGGATAAGCTATATTTGTAACCGATATACTGTAACATTAATGATTTCTCAATAAAATAGTTGTTTTGGTAATATTATGTTATTAATAATGCTTCGCTTAGTAACGCAAATAAATCAGCTGAATAAAACCTGTATTTTTCCGCATAAAAATAATAGTTTAGATATTTTCTGGGAAAATAACTTTGACATTACAGTTCTCTGAACCCATACTCGTTTCAAAGAATGGTGCATATGCATACCGCACGAGTATATTGTTCGTCACCACAATCCTTAGATACCGTAGTTTGAACGAACATTTCTTCAAGGCCTGCACCATAATACAATAGCATGAGATATGACAATTATAGGAACTGGCAATAAGACCAGCTTCGTCTACATCTTGTCCATATCGGGAAAAATGACACCTGATACACCGAATCGCTCAAGTAAGGAACCCCTCCTCTATACGTCTCCATATAGTCGTCCTTCCAATTGAATGACGGCAGCACACAAGATTTGTCTTAGCAACCTGGTAGTGAAAGCACCTTGGTCTCGGCCATTTAGTCGCCTCACGCGGCTGATCTTGACAACCAAGAAAAAAACAGAAAAAAATGAGAAAGGATGGCGCAAGAAGGCTGCTTCTCCTTTAAAAAAAAATCCAGTGAGCCAGTGGCGAAAAAGAAGCTGAAAATATCTGGCCACCGGTCCATGAAGTTAGATCTGGTTGGCAAACAGTGGACATTTTGATCTTCCCACCAACTAACCAACTGCAGTTTCATGCTCCGGGAGTTAACATGTCACGGCCTACCAGCAGGAAACAACATGAGACTTGCAGAGCACACCGCAACACAACATAGCCCCCTGAAATAGTAGGGAAGGTGAAAATTGGAATTCTCACGCTTTGATTCTGCTGGCTGAAATGCACCGTTAGTCAGACTAGCTCTATATGAAGGTCTCTTGTCTAGAAGTAATAAGGCAGAGAATGATTGCAAAGGACGCCGAGATGGAACCCCCCCCCCCCATGAAATTGGTTCAAGGAGATACGTTCATTTCCTGATAGTTGCTCTAGATTGTGCTTTGATTTGATGAAGAGAAGAGTGACCAGTGATTTGCGTGGGTTTATGCCACCCTTACGTGACGGAAAATAATGGGGTGGGTGTTGCTGTAAATTATCTCGTGACATAACGAATCGTAAAGTGCCAGTCATGATTCTCGTGTCGTGTCACTCGGGAACAGGCGTTTGCGCAGGCATATCACTCCGAAGAACCAATCTTGTTGAGTTGGATTTATGGTGGTGTAACTTGCGATGTTTCTGACTGCCACAAATGTAAAGTTTTAAGCGAAGCACATGATTATCTATGCAGTTTATAATCATACTTGTTTGTGTATAGGTCATAAAAATATTGAACATATTTTTAGTATTATGAAGAATTTCTAATTGGATCGTGCGGTTTCATTAGTCACTCCGTAATTATAATTATGCGTCAGCTGCTCAAAATATGTTATAGGCTATTCAAAGGCACTTTTGAAAGTGTAATGTACTGGCGTCTGTCAAATGGACCGATGTATTCACTTTGTATAAGTTCCGGTGCCAAACATTTTCAAACCCGAATGGCATATGTCATCAGAGTACACCAATCATTACCACATGGGCGTTAAACAAAGAAGAATGAAGCAATAACAACTGTACTGACGCCGACTAATAAAGGAGACACTTCCTTTCATTAATTATTAATAATCATGCAAACAATTACCTATGCTAGTATTTTACCAAAACATTCCATGTATAAGTCCGTAATCACTATAACGGCTATTTGTTCGAACCAATTTGAAGCTCAGCCTTTCTTATGAACAATATTCACCAGGTAAACATACACCGAAAGCATATTAACATGTCTGATTAATAGACGGATAATTTGAAAGTGTAAATTTGATGATGTAGCCTTTTTTACTGAATGTGTAGAATGGAACCATTTAATTTGCCCTACTTATGATTTATCATGTGCGAATATTCTTCTGCGCAGTGCTGTTGATATCCCCCGATAAAACCGGATTTGAAACTGGTTAGAAAGGTTGTTGACTTCCATTTCTTAATTTCTCATTAGAAAGGGGCAGCAATGCAAATGAGCAGCAGCGAACACTTTTAATACTTGTTTGCATGCTATTTTTAATCATGATATTGATGGCGGAAAATTGGACATAAACCTGAACCATCTTGTTTATCTTTCAGATGAGAACTATTGCGAAATAGTGCGAGAGCTGGAGCCTTATAACGAAGGCCCACGCCTCCTGGACCTGATGGACATGGCCGTACTCGACTTCCTGATGGGCAACATGGACCGTCACCACTACGAGACCTTCCGAGCCTTTGGAAACAACACATTTCCATTGCACTTGGACCATGGCCGAGGCTTCGGACGTCCCTTCCATGACGAACTGTCCATCCTGGCGCCCATTTACCAGTGTTGCATTATGCGTCATTCCACCTTGACTAGACTGCTCAAGTAAGTTTGTCATTTGCCAGACCTGATCACATATGAGCCAATCTGTTGTGAGGGTCACCTGCCTCTATCCAGGTCCTCGACACTGGAGGAAGAGGCACAGTCGGAATGTCGCGATTACCGAGAGGGAAATTCCTGCACTGCTGGCGTGCAGCCTGAATTCCCAGGGTCTACTTGGGGCATTATCAAAGTGGACGGGTTTATCCGGGCACCAACCACTGTATATGGAAAACAGGCGGCTGAATTCAATTCTCCCAAGAACGTACAAGTAGGACTAGCGTCGCCTTGGCTGCCGACGAAACGGGAATAATATTCACAGATTGTAATGAGAAGTGAACTTAGGGTTCCCAAGGAAGCCTATATTTTCCAGACAATTTGCACGGAAGCGACAGCCTCCGCAATTCGGCCTCGTGTCACTTCAGCTTCAGAGGCAAGGCGAAAACTTTTCGAATGTCGACGTCTTTCTCACCGTGCGCTCCATTATAGCGCTAGAAGAGGGTACAACTGTCACCCAGTCTGGCGTCGCTTTTACGCCCTTTTAACTTATATTGCTTGCTTGATAAGTGGATGGTTATCATCATTAGCAGATGCTTGCTGCCGGGATATTTTTAGTTTCTCACAAGACTCCCAAGTCGCTGAGTAAAGACAGTATGTTTGGGAGTTACTGCAGCTGTACAAGTATTATAGTGTCGATTCTGTGTAATGCGAGGTGTTTGGACCTAATCCTTGAATTCATTTTTCTGCATTTATTCCCAAACTGAAAGAGTCATAAATTGCATATCGTAAAACGGGGTGAGATTGTGCCATGTGAGGTGAGATTGTGCAATCTCATTTTTGGACAACAGTACGCCTTACTGGCAACAAGCGAATTTAGGCATGTTTCACTACATTGAGGGATGGTCAAGGTTGGCAATGACGAGTAAAAATCGCGGTAGGGCGCACTGTTGTCCAAAAAATGCTCTGGCACAATCTCACCCCAATTAATGGTATTTTAAATAAGAGACCTCTCTGGTCCTTAGAATTTGTATAGTACTCAATTCCTGCGGATTTTGTCCAAATTATTCCTCTCTGCGAAGGAAAACATGTTTATAGTGAACTATATAGATTGAACTCCTACGCGAAATGTGTAGCTATAGGGGGCAACGTAGGTCATGTGAGGTTATATCAGGTACGTTTTGCATATGGACAACAGGCCATGATTATAGAGTACGCTGGCCTCGTCACTGTATATACCTGCCCCCGATTTGTTTTGCTAAATCCCATTCACATCCTGTTGTGATGGGGTGACACGTAAATTGGCATCGTCACTTTTTTGCCATCTGCTGTTTATCCTACGCATAGGGAGATCCTTAATTAGGGTGTTTGTGCCATAGCTTGTCAGCGAGGCACGAAGACGTCGTTGACCCGCATCATCTAGTGGAGCTATGGTTAAAGAAATGAGATGCAGGAGGCAAATTCATTTCTTAGCGACGCGGAATATGAATGCGTGAAATGGCAAATCTGATTCTCCAATTTCCGTCTAACCATTATCCAGGGGAAATTAAGGAATTTAATGTGAATATCCTGCTTGACTTTCCTCGTATAATTTGTCACCTTAGCATTTACAGGAGTAGAGTATTTCTGTGTTCCTCATTCCGCATGCGCTAACAGGCTCTTTTCATACATAATGGATCCGTGTCTGCAGCCAGGACACCGCGTCTGCATGTAAATCCGCAACCCCCTTCGTATCTCCCAGGTATGCAAATGAGTAATTAAACCAGTTCCGGGATATTACGAGAATTGCAATCTCTCTCGGTTGCCTGGCATGGCGACTGAAACCTAGAGACTTCAAAGCCGGCGACCCCAGTTTGTTCCTTCCTCCCCTCCCCCCGCCCATTTCTATCCACCCCACTTATCTACTTACATAAGCAGTCCGTGGTGCAGGGTGTGCCATAAGTTTCCTTACCACAGCCTCCGAGTAGGGTCGCAACATGGGAAGGCGAGTGACAACCGTGAGAAGGGCTTGACCTTATGGCTCACCACACCTACGGATATGACGCGATTTTGACGGGAATTTTGCTGATGAACGTGCATGTTGCCAGGGGCGAAATTGTTTGAAAAAATAATTAATTCATGCAGAAGTACGTGATTCTCACACAATTTGCGTGCGACAAAGGTTATTTTTACGTACGTGAGACTTGGCTGTAATTAGGTCGAATTTCTTAGTTAAATACAGCTCTCAAAGGTCTACCCACTTGTTGGAAAACGGCCATCCTTTGCCGCCTGCTGTGTGGTTCCAATATGAACCTCGGCTCTCGGTGCAATATATCTAGTAGGATTTGCGATGACGTAAAGGTGAGCTCTCATCGACTCTCCGTTGGTAGAATGGTCATACCTGCGAACAAAAGCTCTTAAGTCCACTGCAGTAAATTGATTTTTAGGCCATGAGCCATGGGCTGAAGGGGAGGCGCTTTGCTACACAGTATTCGGTGGTGCACTTCCTGACGAGAAGAAAAGTGCTTTTATAGCCCGCCTAGGTTTGGTCGTGACAATAATACGTTCAAGTTCTCTTTCTTTTCTGGTTACCGTGTACTAACACCGAGTGAAGATAGCAATTTGCCAGTTGTTGATAGGCTGATGCTAAATAAGTCAGTTACTTCCGTTTTCTGTTAGTACTTTAGCTTTTGGATAGCTATATTAGTCAGTTCAGTGCTCCTGGATACACCCCATTGTAACATTTTGTCGGGAATGTTCGTTATAACGGACTTTCCCGCCAAAATATTTAGCGGTATACAGATTTCGCTGAATATTTGCACATTTCATTTATGCCCTGCCTGTTCTGTAATCCCGGTAACTGGATCATGTCAAACGGCTTAGGTGCACTCAAATTATTGCGAAGAAATCTTTCCTGATGATCTAACGTAACGTGGATGAGCGCACAGCCTGTTTTCATTCGCCATTGGCTGCAATGGCAGAAAATGAGAACTAAACAAAGGAGACGTTTGCTAGTCGTCGGAGTGATGCCGACAGAGCGTAGTGTCAAGTGGCTCTTTGCCTTTGCCTCCTGAAGATTTGCCTTATCACGTTTTTCAGCCGGTCGATGTCTCGGTTCATTTCGGCGTCACCTTGGTTATATCGCTGTTGTTGTTGGCCAAAATGGTTCCTTCTGAAACACGATATGGCACTTAATTTGGGCAAATTGACCCACTTCTCCAGCGCAAGGGGTTCAAACGATCTGTTTTTATGCTCGACTCCGGAGCAGTTATGCCTAGATGACTTACGAGAAAGCCTATAGTAATGTCCATATGAGTGACACGCTCTGTGTCAAACTGGAGTTTAGGCCAATCAGGTCAGTTTTCTGCCTCCTTAATCTGAATTTTCAGAACTCAGAGTGTGGTTACATACCTTGATAGTCTAAAACAGGCAGAATGAGAATACCAGTGGCTAATATTGCTCGCAGACGACGACGCAGCAGTTTGGCTGTCACGCACGAGTATTCCCGAGGCCTGTGTGGGGGTAGAGCCGGGCCAGCATTTCCTGAGCTGAAAGAGGGAAAGAGCAGAATAATATCACGAAGATCCTTCGATGCATGAAGCCTGCACTTGGCAAGTCGAGGTCCAGCCTTGCCCAGGAATCCCACTATCGAGCTGCAGAGAAACAGCGGGAGAGGAGAGAAAGAACGCTATTCGTCCCGCTTGCCTTTTTCTTTATCTTCTTCCTTTCCCAAGTGGAGAAAGAAAGAAGGAATTGACCTCAATCCTTCCCTCGAAACAGTCAGCATGGATGAGTACCTAAAAATAGAGTTCCTCCGTTTCACTCGCGGTGTGATGCATAAATTGTTTACAGTTTCGACAAGGCAAAGCACCAAGGAGCCCTAACCGCGGAAATTCGAATCCTGCTTTTCTGCACAGCGAGGCACAACGGAATTTCAAATTATAATGACAGTTTAATATTGCACTGTAACCAGTGTGGCTAAGTTTGCACGTTAACAATTAGTGGAGAAGCAGTTTTATTTTAAATTACCGCTAATATTCTCACGCTGTTAAAATAATTAAGAAACTTATGTACAATTAAATATTTGTTAACTTCATGTGAGATGTGTCGCTTGAGATATGCCGGAATTAGGGTTAAAAAGTTTAATTTATTTAGAGATTAGGGCAAACTTGATATGGAATGTCGCCTGCACTATACGAGCAGATTTCTTTTCGAAATTCTATTAGCATAAGCGGATTTTTAGGATATGGAAGAAAAACTCGTGTTTCAGATAAGTTGGAAAATAGGACGACATGCGAATTCCTTGATGAAGCATGTGAACGTATCATGTGACAGATAATACGTCATCACATTGTCTGTCAGCGTAAAGACGTTTTAACTCCAGAAACTGGGGAGGGGGCCAATTTTACGAAATCACAATTTTCAAACCTTCAGGGGCAGTTAAGAAAGTATTTTAAATGCTAATACCCATCCCATTGCCATATTAAATGCATATTAATAAATATAAATATATAAATATGTAAATAAATATAAATATTAAATGCATGCAGCATTACGGCAGTGCCATATCAGTCTATAGTAATAGTAGTTTTGGCAAGAGTTTTGGCATAGCCAGTATCATACTGGAGAATGTAACCCAATATGCCAGGGAAATGAAAGTTATCCTGGCAGTCCTGCAACCTTTCAGTCTCTCTTGTTGTTCGGCACAGCGTCATTCAGGGACACATTGTTTTACGTTTTAACAAGTCAGTGCCCAGATTCGTAATTTTACGAATAATATTCCAACATTGATGTTGTTATTTCAAAATTAATTGAGTGATATTAACGGCCGGTTGTATAGAAGCAAATTAGGCAATATTCCCGGATTAATAGAGAAATGCACAATACCTAATACGACATAATCGGATATTTCTATTTGCTTTATAAATACAACAGGCCTTCAGTTGACATTTAATCCACTTTAGCCTACAGCGATTTCCTAGTAACTTTAAGTTGGTTACGCATTACATCAACTCGGTCCCTATGGCATGACTCACTTTTTGATTGCATTTCGGAGCTGTGGAGGTTTTCTTTACCGAAAGTTTTGACACCTTCTGACACTTCTATACAAACATGGACGTATTCTGACTCCCACCCATCACCCGCCTGAGCGACTCAATCGATCCTGTTTATTCTTTTCGTTCCATCTCCAGCCACAAAATATCAGACCGTCCTTTCCAATACGGGACCGAACGTCCATTCTATTTAGCATGCATAAACGGACTGCACCTCTGAGGGCATTCTGCAAAGTTTTGCCATTTTGAACGGCATTGTTGCAAGTAATCACTGCACAGCGCTGCGAAAAGCGCATCGGAGAAGAACACTGCCAACCTTCTCGATCGGATTGCAAATTCACTCAGCCGTCCGACTTGATAGAACCGACTACAGCCAGCACAATTGAAGCTCATGCAGGTGGTAATGAAAGTTTCCGGCGTGCCATTCTTCCACTGTAGAAACCCCCCCCCCCTCTCCCCCATCATCTTATCTTTTCTTCGGCTTTGGCGATAATATCAGATTTATGAAGAGAGGAAAATCGGTCCCGTCATTCAAGAAGAGAGAAAAGTGGAATATATATTCAATGCCAGGGACTATAAATGACGGCGATCTTTAATGGGCCTCGGGGAAACCCTGAATGGAGTGGAACTCTTGGGGACTTGACTGAATTGGGTTAAGCTTCATATTTTTGGGGGAACGAAATTATACACTTTGCACGCCCGAGGTGCTGCGTAGGGGCAGGTTTAATTTTGTTACTTTACAGTATATGCACTCTGATGAATGCTGTTTAAGGGAAATAACCGAATTATATATGTGTCAGTAACGTTTTTGCGGGGGAAAGTTAGGCGTCATTATACGTTTGATCATTACGTTACCTGAGTTGGACATTTTGCATATTTAATCACCACATCCTCTGATGTGAGTAAAACTTGTTGCTACTATGTGTTCTTTTCTCATTACTAAATGTACAGTTAGCTATGGTGTCACTTTAATATTGTTTCTATACCGCAAAGTGCTTAGAGAGCAAATTAACTACAATGTAATAATACATGCTGTACAAATTTCTCTAAAGCTGGATTGTTCCTGACTGTTGTTACGGTCGATACGAACGTGTAGTTCACACTTCAATATGCTCGTGACGATCTTCGCGAATAGATAGACTACCTAAAAAAGCTAAGTCAGCTGGCTATTGGCTACACATTCATTACGCTTGACTAAAAATCGTACTATCGCAACAGTCACCAGCGATTGGTCCATTCAAACTTTGCTCCGTAACGACCGTCCGGAATAACCCACCGTCCTAGTTTCACATAAACCAAGTGGCGCAACTGCGTTGACAGGACTCGAAATTAATTTGCGATTGAACACGCGCCTAATTACACGAGTAGTGAGAGTATGGCTAGCATCTGAAACCTCCATGCCCAGCCAGACACACTACTGCAAATCAATCCCTAGCTCTCTGACGCTGCTTTATGACTCTTTTTGCACGTACGAGCACATTCGAAAAGCGTCCCGCTCGTAAAGACTGGGTCACACATCATTCATTCTCCTCCATTTGAATAGAAGGCTGCTGTTGCATAGGGAGCGAGCACACCGATTGCTTGGCGGTCTGTTCGTTCCTATATAGCGAAATGCGATGAGCTTGCTCGCTCGTCCTCATTTGACACGGCATTTCGAAGCAGGCGGGATGACGGAACTCCAGAGTATCTCCCAGGTGAAAAGACTTGATTTGACTGGGGCTCACTTGTCACAACCTCAAATCTATCTTCCTTTCTTCGAGGGTCTTTGAAGATTGCCGTTCCCTTGAATTTCAGATTAGCCTCTATCCCTTTCTTCCAGTACGCTGGAAGAGGAGGATTGGGACTCTCAACAATTTCTCTTCCTTCTCTCTGCCCGCTGTCAACTCAAACTTGCAATTTGAGCTCCTCATCCCTCCTTTTGCCACCCTCTCCCGTTCTTCCAAGCCCGGAACGTTACCATCAGTCATCGAGAGATCAAAGTCATCATTATCATCTTCACTACTCTACTGCTTTATGCGTAGTGTCAGCCACCTAGGATTCTGATTGGGTCCGATGTACTGGCTTGGAAAGAAAATTAGCATTTTGCATAATATTAACATACGCCAATGGCAAGGTTCGTTTTAGCAACATTCGCGTGCAGGTGGACAGCCAATGATTGCTACTGGTCGAATTGGCATACTAACAGAGCTCCCTTGCTGTAGTTTGCAGATATTTTTAAGGGCGTGAGGCCTGATTATTCCTTCATGAGCTGGTATCTTGCTCCACCGCAAGTTATTAGGCCGTTATATCGCCATTCAATTTCCATATTTCATTGGGCATCTTCCGCATTCCCGAACAGGGCCCTAAATGTCGCCGGACTCCACTTTTTACGCCCTCCCTGCACACGCTGTTCAGCAGCTTCCATTCTTTGCTTACGATGGGAGAACCTACTCCAGCTGAGCAAAAGCAGCAATAACTCCACCGTAGCCTCGATTACATTGTTCCAATCTAGTTTGTGATAGCCGACGTTATGTCAAAATACCCTAAATTGCGTCTAATTCATCACGACAAAAAGATGGTGTCCCCTGGCTGGCCTCATTCCTCCCTCGATTCGATCTCTGGCTCATTTATTCCTTCATTCCTAACCCCCCCTCATTCATCCCCAGCACTTGATCCCGGATACAAATACTTCCCATTTGGAAGTGGCGCTGAAGTATGTCAACCTGTCACAAGTATTTCAGTCGTAATGGATGGTCGGGCCTGAATATTCCAATAACGGAAACACAGTCTTCCTCCGGAAGGAAAGAAAGAGAGAGAATAGGCGTGATAAATTTCCCTTTGGCTGCTGCGACTGGGAGGCTCGTATTTTCTCCAGCTACGAGGGAGAGATGGTAGAAGGGGCCAGAGGGGGGTGCAAGGTAGTTAGTTGCACGAGGGCGTGGCGTTTCCAATTCGCTTCTTGCAAACCCCAATTCACTCGGCAAATTCCGCCCTATTGGGTTCACCACCTGGCAAGGGAGAGGAAAAAAACTGCTAGGGAAGAAATACCTTGCTTTCCCTATGGCCACTTACTGTAGGTTTTTTTCCGATATTTATACTTTTCCCCAGTTTAAAGTTGCTCTGTATATAGGGTGTTTCTTATTTGCCTCAGATGTTTCAAACACATAGGCCCCATTAAAATATCCTGACCGGTATGCATCCCTCTTTTCACATTTTAATAAAAACTGCTACCATGTTGCTTTAATTGAAACTGTACCACCAGTACTCCATGTCCGAGAGCTTACTCGAATCATGAAACATCCTGTACAGTCCGTCACACCTTGAGTACATTAATTACATACTCCACAGCAGTGTGACAGGTTTAGAAAATAATTCATTTCACTGCACCCACTACGTTAACATGTCAGTTACCTTTAGAGAAGTGACATGATTTACACATTCCACTTAGCTTCGACCGTTCTCCTCCCCAGTAACAGCGCTAATTTCAAGGAGGACGGAATATTTACCTTCCAGAAAGATTGACGTGTACGGCAGATGTTCGTGTCTTCCCCTGCTTTTCTTCTCGTAATGCCACTTTACTAAAGTACTTGCACAAACACATTTGCGGAGATTTGCTCCCACAAGCACTTTCGAGTTGAGAACGTTTGGCTTGAAACGGCGACACGAGTGCTCCGCCTGTGTTGTGGGTGCCTCATCTGCAATGGTGCGAGCCTCATCACGCAATGACACCATTACACGCCCTGCCTAAAACCGGCGTTGAGGAATAACGTCTGCAGGGACGTATCCGCGTTGCCATTTGCACTAAACATGGCACCGTCAATCTTGAAGTTAAAGTTACTAGAGTTATTTAAAAACAACGTCGTATTGGCCCATTCAGTGGCGAAATTAACTGTTTCAGGTAATAACAAGGCAGTTCCAAGCCTAGCTGGCACCAGTTCTCCCTCCCACTTACGGCCCGTGTACTCTGGAGCCGAACCTGTGTCAGTGGGCGGAGCGACCGTCATTGCAATCTTTGGTGACCCGAATAATGGGGGGTATCTGGCGGACCCATCATCATCATTCCAATATTGGGGTCGGGCCAGCAGTTTCGATTTGCAAGCCAAATCCGCCGGGCTACCTATCCGATGTGGATTAGGCCCGGAAATCCCGAAAAGCACTCGTCTTTGGGGAGCACCTCTATTAATTCTGGTGTCAATTAAGCGCGAGCTTCCGGGCGCCTGTGTTGGGCGGGAACGGTCACAGGGTTTCAGTCCGACGCGTCATAGGCGACAATGACAAATGCAGCCTGAGGAAAATCCATCCCATCACATGAATCCCCACCCAGCTAACTCTCATCTGCCTTCCATCCTCAAAACCCCTTGCTCGTTATCCGGTCCTCATTTTTCACCCGACTAAATAATTCCGTCATAGCCTAAAGTAACCCTGTAATGTACAGCTCTTTTTTTCCTCTTTTACGCGATAACAAGACAGGAAAGTCCGTAACGCGATCATCACTCCTAGGATTGATTTAGTAGCTTATCCTCTGCATCGTCTGTACCTAGCTCTTCTCTTTTCCAAAAAAAAGGCGCCTGATAAGAAAGCTTCATTTGCATAATGAGTTTAGTATCTAGAGAATCGTAGGTTCTGGCAAGGCTGGCAGACAGGCGAGGGGCGGATGGGGGGCAGAAGTGCCGAGGCTTAATGGAGTTTGAGGCAGAATAAGGGCGTTTCATTTGATGAGCAGGCTAATGGGCCTGCGTGTCGGCTGCTTGCTTGCTCGCTTGCTTGCATGTTAAGGCCTTCCAAAGACGTTGTCAAATAAAGGACCGGACGGCAAGATTACGTGGTGCAAGCCTTGACTGTCCGGGCTTGATTGTTGTCGGGAAAGGTGTCTGTGGCGACCTGCACTCGGTTAATATTGTTCTGCCGCGATGGCACGCAGGGGACCACTTGGAGCAATCCTGCCACCCGGGCCCTGGTTGGGGACTCTGCCACTTGGCAGCCGAGAGTTGCCGTCATTCTTGCCCAAGGATGGGTGTGAATGAGTAATTGGTCCTGGGTATTTTTCAGGTGGGGGAAAATAGTGCCGAATAGTACGACCCTTGAACTATCAATAGGAGTTCTGTGGTCACACCGGGTCTTTTATTGGTTCGCAAAGTTCAGTCAATAGTGAAGGTTTGGTAATTTTTTTTCCGGGCTAATATGAAGGCGAGAGAAAAATATGCATGGGTGCGCGTTGCTGTGTAGCGCTTACACCAATGCGACACCGCACGGAGCATCTAATTAGCGTGATGCTTATACCTTATTCATGGTTTCATCCTATTTTAATTCTGTTACCAGTGTCGCCACAAAACCGCGATGAGCATGTTTTTCAAAGCAGGCTGTAAAGTTAGACCTACAATGTTATAGGGTGACATTCAATTACGATCTGAGTGTAGTAACGCTCAAGTTATCACTGTACTATACACTGGATGTAGGTCAAGTATAGACGTTCCCCCCAACTGTCAAGCACAGTTTTCCCACGTGAAATGACTATTTTCGGGGAAGAGCTGCGCGATGGCGAGACTTCTCACCAGACACAGTAGTGAAAAATGGGAATTCATCAAGGAATTCACGTCGGGTTCACTGTCGCAGACCTCAAACCATTTCGTTACAGTCGCCCAAGCACTAAGTAGATTTAGACTGCAGTAAACCTGATATTGCTGAGCCTTCGTCTTTACGCGTACAGTATCATGAGATCTAAAGTTCATGCCCTGAGTTTGAAGGGAAAATATGGGCCAGGATTTTGGGCATCTGGATGCTCTCTTTAACAAAAAAAAAACAACTGAAAAATTACTAGACGAACTAATGAAATAAATAATTCGCTAGTCGCATGTGAGTCTACGTACTTTGTCAATGTAAAATTTCAACAGCAACACATTTTTGGTACAAATAGTGCAGATCTGAACTAAATTACGAATTTATGAAAGCGTACTAAATGGGGGTACACGTCGTAGTTTTTTTGCCGTCGTGATAGTAGGTTTTACGTCACCTGACACAGTGGTAATAGCGCTAGCCGCAAGGTTATATTCTCGTCCAGTTTTGGAAGAGCATTTACGTATTGAACTGAATAATTATTTATTCAGCTATGCAAACGAGGTTTCACAGTATTACATTTTACTGTACGGGGTGTTGCAAATGTCATAGCAGGTTTGCATCTACAGTGTTTGCATCTTTGCATGGCATTTCAACAGTATGGTATATGACCTATGCTTATCAACATTTAATACACGTCACTTTTAATTTACTCGATGCACACGACAGGTCATTCGGGAATTCCCGGACTCGAATGTGGGTACGAGCTATTACATTCATTCATTCATTCATTTACATCACAGCATGTCCCTATGAAGGTAGCCAGTGATAACGAATAAGTCACCAGTGGAAATGTAGCACTCCTCACAAAACCACGAATTCTCATATGCATTGGTCCTTGCATTGGTCAGATGCTCAGAAATGAGATGAAGTGTTTGATAATAATTATGATATCGATGACATAGTAGTTTACTATTGTTGTTCTGTGATTTATCTGTCCAATTCCGAGCAATTTGCTAAATACCGTATAATAAAGGCGAGAAATTGTTCGTGTCAAGGTATTCGTCGAGTCTAAGTAGGGCTTCTTTTCGGTGTCCGTACCGAATACGTCATCACTCATCAAACAGCTTACGCAAGTGTCTGCCCTAGGCGCCTTAATTAATGGCAGCCATTATAATGTCGTTTCTGCAACTGGAAGGTATAATGAACGAGGTCCAACAGGACAGGCTAGGAGAAAAATACGTTAGAAAAAGCACGTAATTTGGCTGTTCTCAAAGAAACAAGATTTTCCTCCAGGCCATCACTATAGACTTACTCTGAGCCAGACCTTGACGAACTTGAGGGAGAAAAAACAGGAGACGCAATTCATTTCTGCAACGAAACCTTATCATTAGTCGTACAGTACAGCAGCACCGTCCCACAATAGCGTCTCTTTCAAGAAGTTTCACTTTATCCTGTAACTATATTACATAACCATGAGTACGGGTGTGGGTCTGACGGGATTCAATAAATAAGTGAGTAAACATGCAACACTGCAGGATAAGGCTGGTTTCGTACATTAAATAAGCAATATCTGGCCCCTAAACGGCTTTTAGACTCTTGCGCCGTTCCGCTGCTTAATTATGAAAGTGGTCAGGGGGCGAGTCCCACTTCAGTACAGTATAATTACTTTATGGATCGTGTAACAGTGTTGGGACAAAGGGGGGGAAGAGCTTTGATGCTCTGCTACACTTCTCCCTCCGCACGATATATGTAGGCTTATATCATTGCTGTTATTGGTTGGCGTCTGCTCTCTAACCAACTTGACTTTGACCGCCGTAATTAATTAGCTGCCCGTTTCGCTTAGGGCAAGACTATTATATTGTTGTGTTCTATTCTTGCCTAGAGTTTGGTCGAAGTCGGAGCCGCAAAATGCCTTCTGACAAATGCTTCTTGTTTATTTACAGATTCCACCGAGGATCGCCGAAGCTGAGCGAAGCCCTGGTCATGTCAATGTCCAGAGACCCGCTGGTCCCTATCCTATGGCAGCCACATCTGGAAGCCATGGACCGTCGGGTCAGACTCATACTCCAGGTGATCCGCGAGTGTGTCAACCGAGTGGGGCGTCCAGAGAACGTGGTTGTGGTCGACGTCACGTAGCCTGGATCACCGACACACTCTCAATTTTCACTCTAATATGCTGGCGACACCCGTACCTGCCCCATCCTCCACTCCCCCTGTCCAATTCCCTCATCCTTATCCTTAAGAAGAAAGAAAAACCTCGGGAAAAAAATATTGGTTGCCCCCCAAGAGAGAGAGAGAAGAACTAGCCTACAATATGTCCAAGTGTTTTTGAAGAGAAAAAAAAACGTGTTGCCAAAAACCCAGGAACAGGCTGACCATTCTACACTTGTGCTGCATGGAAGGCCCCAGTCGGACATCTAGTCAATGTTCGTGGAGATCACATTGTTGTCTGTTCTTCCTCAGAAAAAAAAGGATGGCTATTGACGTATAACTGCTAAGGGTGATACACAAGATGGGGGAAATGGTGCCATCCCTCCATTATTTTTTTTTGTTATTATTATTATTCTTATTTTGGCGCTCGTCTGCCATCTTGGAACTAGTGTACACCAATATGTTTGGGGATATACCGAAGTTTATGTGTTGCATGGGTGGTTTAATCGCCTGGGCGGAATAGAGGAAGGAAACCATGTCATTTTACACTGATTTTTTTTGCCTCTCTTCCTTTCTTGACGGTGTGAGGGAAGAGATGGGGATGGGTGAACAACTTTGGACCGCTTGCTGCTACTGGTTCCACCTTACTTTTTTGTGAGACTGCTCAGCGGCTTATCGATTTTGAGGATAACTGCTTAGAGAGGAGACCTGCTGGTGGTATAAAAGGGATAAAAAAGAAAAAATATATATATTAGACGTCCTTGTTGATGTTTGTAAAGGACAAAAGCACAGAGCAGATAAATCCTCACTATAAGTGACACTGATTTATCCTTCCCCTTGTTTCGTCCTAGTGATTCTAATTGTTGTTGAAATATAAATTAATCGGTAAATTTATTTATATGCTTTGTTGAACGGATCAACTGGCCATACGTGTTATGTTTATTGTAACGCGCCATATTCACTATTATTATTAATATTAATATTATTATTGCTATTATTATTGCTCTTATTATTGTTATTATATTATTATTAATATTATTATTAATATTATCATTATTGCTTCTGTATATGTGCACTAAACACGCGCAGATTTTTGGGGTTGGGGGACCAGCCAGTACATTATGTACAGCTTTCAACATATCGATCCTCTGGTAAATAGTCTGAGAGGCCCCAGAATTTATATATCAATACTGTGTAAACAGGGTGTCCCCAAAAGACATAAAAAGTATGAAAAACAATGTGCATATTTAAAAACATAATACGTCGCGCTTATAGTGTTTTGTTCCTTCTATATACATCCCGGCGAATGATCGAGTATGATGGGGTTCAACTCATTTCATGATTGAACAGTTTGTTCACATGCCAGGAAGTATATCTAGTAGGAACACCGCATTTCCATGTTGTTATTGTTGTTGTTGACGATTTGTTTTTTGGGACACCCTATACATGTAACCGGGAAATGATGTACACATCAAGAAACGGTTGGCCGATTTCGTCGCACACGCCAAGTTCTTGTTTGAAGAGGAGTTGGCTCAGCATTTATTTGTACTTGTTTCGTAAAGTGCGGGGGTTCATACCTGAAGCTTTGCTTTCAGGGGCCCTTGGACAATGCGCATGATTGTGAGACTGAGACATAAAAAAAAAAAACTGCGTGTACATGGTACCTTATTTACTCCGAAAATCTCGTGTCCTTAAACAGTGAACTGGGCCCCAATTTTTCGCACTCGTAGTTATTCCATGCCTGACAAGCTGCGTGCGAGCCTCGGTAATTGGCAGAGAGAGACGATTGACTTTCGTAGGCATTTATCTAGGGGAGTACTTATAATCGGTTCCTAGCAGGCGGTATAATGCTATCATAGCACATGGCAGTCAAAATGGAAATTAAGCAAACCCCCAACTATCTGGAATGTCTAGAGTGGACAGCAGCTACTATGCCCTCAACTGTCAGTTTGGGGGCGCTTAGTCACTCCAGGGATTCCAGTTCGTTGGGATATCCGCAAGGTGGCAACATGGGGGGAAAGGGAGAAACGAGCGCTGATTGGCTGGCTGGGCATGCTCGCGATTTCTCCCCTTGCGCCGTGTGGCATGTCTCGCGGACTGTATAAGAGAATGGGCGAAAAATGGCAGTAGGCCTCAGAAATCTAGCGCAGGTTATTGGCAGAAATCCGGGAGAGAAAAGTAATCAGTGGCTGACATCCAACCAGTGTTTCTGTCCGAAGAAATGCTGGCGTGGTCAGTTGAGTGGAAGTCATCCATCTTGTAATCACATTTTTCTTGAGAAGCAATTGCGCTTGTTACGTCCGCACGATAAGATGCTTTGATTTATTTTTCTAGCGGATAACCCGTTATCACATTCTGGATCCAAACAACTGGTTGCACATCATCCATACATATCGTGTGACTGAGAAGATTATTTACGAATTTCGACCGTGCTACTTGAATCGACGTTTTTGACAGGGAGGAAACAAGGCGTGTTTGTTGGTAGTACCTACAGTACAGTAGCGAAGTAGATAGTCGTAGAACACTGCTTTCGAGGTGTTGTGATCAAAAAGTGCAGAGGAAGAGCGCGATCACTCGGAGCACATCATGATCGTGACCATCGACTCAACAGCTTCCGTAGTTCAGTGGCAGAACACGCACTCGGGGAGTGCGGACCTGGGTTCGACTCCCAGCCGAGGCCCATTGAGTTTCTAGATGGTCCCTCCGTCACTAAACGCATTTCCCGCTGGTTACACTGTTGGCACGTGGCATGGGGTATTATTATTATTTTGTTGTTGCTAGTTGCGGATAATACTCGAGTGGAAACGGACGGCTATGGCATTTGGGACAAAATGTGGACCTGTCGAATTGCACTGGCCTGGAATTCAGGTGGACTGTCTGTTACAGAATCTCCACATCTCAGCAGTAGATACCAGTTTTTGTCCACCTACTCTCTCTCCTCTCTTTTACCCAGTGAAATTATCCCCCTCCCCTTTGTATACCCCCCCCCCCTGGGTGATAATGAAGAAAATGACGATGCGCATACACAAAACGGCTACCCAAAGAATGATAATATACACCTTTACTCTACGTGGTCGGAAAGTGTTCCAAAGATAATGAAAGCTCAGACTGTTGTCATGTATATGGGTTATTCAAAGTGAATATATTTTTGAAAACGTTGTTTCCTGATGTGAGGACGACACTAACATCGTTGTTGTACTTGTATACCGTGTGTAATGATGGTTATTAAAATGGACATTAAACATGTTTGTGGCAGAAATATTGATTGGCCTTTATGGCGTGAAGTGTTCCATGTAAATGTTTTTTATTTCTTTTTTGGTTTTACTTGCCCTTGCGTCTTTTCTCATCTGTTACCCCGGCAGCTGATTTTGGAATTTCAACGGCATTTCACGCATGCAACAGTGAATAGCTTAACGCAAAAAAATACCCTTTATTACAGTACCTTGCCGTGCTCATTAATCTCGGATGTTGTAAATTGCTGCCTACTATCTTATATAAAGAGGAAAAATCCTGGTTAAAGCTTCGCGGCACTAAAAATGTTCGCGAGGAGAATGGTGGGGGGGGGGGGGGGATGAGCAGAAAAAACCTATTCAACTTGAAAGTTTGGTTATATACAAGTGCGTCTATATCCAACAGAGTTTTGCTTCTTAATAGAGACTTGGAGTACAAAAAAAATGACTTGCCTATATCTTCTTTGAATCTCGCATTCAACGGTTTGCTGTTCGACGTCTGTTCAGAAAAGGTATGACACGCTGGCGGAGAGAGAATGTTTGATGTGATGTCAAAAGGAATCTGACTCGCGATCCTCAAACTCCCGAGCCTTTGAACTATTGGATTCGCCGCTTGGGGTTTCCAGCTTGTGAAAATTGAAACCACTATAGGGAGTGTCCCAGATGTTGCATCCTTTCCATTCTCTTTCAGGAATGTCAACAACGAATCTTGCAAGTGATCCTTATAACTTACTTTGAATACACTGTACTTTGTTACACAACCTGGTTTTATTGAATGTGTGCGGTATTTTGCGAAATTGATCCTCATGTTTCGTATGGTATTATTGTTCAAACAAGCAAAAAATGTACCGAATGTTTTATTGCTGAAAAGGAGCTCGTTAATCCAATCAAAAAAAGAGATTTAAAGAAATAAAAATTACTGAACCCTGTCCTTCCCTATCCTACGTGATGATAAGACTAAATGAAAGTAGATGAGGCTACCGTTCCTAAAACTGAAATCGCGGGCCTGGTTGCTTTTGGTGTCCCTCCCGCTCCCTAAATTCATGGCGTGATTTTTGTTTCTCTTTCAGCTGTTTTATGGGGTCCCCCCACCCCCCTTCTGAACATACTATGGACTTGTCACTTGTGAAGGGAGTACATCACACTGTAGTTGTATGTTCTTTACATGGCAGGGTAAGTCTGTCACGTGATCTTATTGATTGCCTAACATTGGTTGATGGTGATCATGTGGCCAACTGTGTTGCGACAGTGACAGACTACCAACCATGTTCGAATATAAAAGTACTGATAAATTACTCATTATTTTATATATAGTACAGTGCGTTGGATTACATAAAGTAGTTAGTATCAAATGAAATTAATGAATGAAACTAGTCTTTCCTCGGTACATTACAGGAAAGCCGTAATACAGTAAAGTTTTAGAATAACATCGAGCATCAAGCGTTTACCATCTCACCATAGTGCGTAATGACAGGGTGCACAAAATGTTGGAAGTCAGTGTCTGCCTTTCTTGCTGCCCATGAAGTAGTTTTCCGCGACCTCAAACAATTGATTTTATTACCTTTGATATGGCCCCAGATTGGTATTTTCTCTAATGAACATGTAAAGTGATGTGGTTTTTCATAACCTGAATTTGTATTTGTCAGTAAGATTCTCAAAATTACTGATAAAAGACATTGTGACGGCAAATTTTTGCCCAACTTGTAGTTAACTCTGAATAAGCGTCGTTTCGTAATTAAAATCTTCGAATACTGTCAATTCTCTAAAGGTAGTTAAAGAAAGATAGTATGTCTGGCTCGTTGATGATATTATTTAGATTCAACCTATAGCCTAAATGCTGCTCCTAGACGCATGGATTAAAATAATGTAGACTACAGGCAGTTTTTCATTTTCGTTTTCATTTTTCACTTGCGCTTGGTGATAAATACATATCTTAATATGATTGGCAAGTTATATTTCTACGAGTATAATTCATTTAATACAATTAATTGTAAAAAAACCCGATTGAAATATGCACTTAGACTTAAATAACTCAAAATGATATCCTGTGCGGGGGAATGGGTAGGGAAGGTTTGGTTGGACTGTTCGGATGGAGGGGCCTGGAACGGCCCAAAAAATATTTTTGCCAAAAACAAAGGTGTAGGCCCCCCCTCCCTCAGTATCTATGCCAGATCGCCTGTCCTACACATCCCTCTCATCGACGACCCAGAACTTTACTTTACACTGACTTATCAGCTAAGAAATGTCGTACTTCTCAGCAGCCACCAGAATTGATGATCTTGCTAGAATTCCATGGGTTGCTTACCCTGTGGTATGTTGTCGGTGTACATGAACCCCAATAGTGCCCGCAGGACGTCCGATCGCATGCCCTTTAATTATTCAGCTTGGCCAGAGGTAACCTCAGTCATCCTATGGGCAAACATGCTAAAAGAGACAGGACTTCTAGCAGCCAAGATCATCTTGTGGACTGGAAATTCCTGGCCTTCTGCTACAAGGGCATCACTTTCAGAATCTAGCAGTGTCTTAAAGTCGGTAGTTATTGATGGCATGAGATTTCCGATGATATTCGGTTCTTTTGGCCGATACTGCCCCTCACAATAATCGTTCGGATGCCTTGGGGAAGTAAATCCGGCCGAGAGAACAGACCGCACCGGAATCAGACCGGAATGAAGTGAGAGAATCCCTTAGGTCCCCCACTCGGAGCACATCACCTTCAAAGAAATGACATAGATAGGATCGTCTTGTTATGTCTGTTAAAAGAGTGTAAAATTGTTCATCTTATTATTGTTGTTGTCAGGAAAATCTATTACCGTACATCAACATGTTGTATACTTTCATAATGTCAAGCGTAAATGTGTGCAATACTCACATCCCAACATGCTTTGAGAATAGTCCTTCATCAGCTTGACCATGGCATATGATTGCACTGTCTCTCCATGGCAAGTACAGGCCTACCTTATTTTCAGCACTCCTTTTGTAGTGATAATAATTATTGTTGGCACTCTTGATGATGAATTCTATCTGGTGGATTTCCTACAGGTTGTGTCTTCCATTGATCATCAATAGTAAGTTGTAAATAGTGATAGGTGGTGGTGATAGGTGGTAATCACATCGTGCTATAGTTCTGGAGTAGGGTTGAGACTTGTGCATTCAGAGCATTCCTTCCCCCTCCCCCTCCCCCTATTTTTCCTTCTATACTGGTTTTCGCTTTTTTAAATGTTAAATTTGCATTAAAATGTACATTAAAATTTAACAAGAATTGTGAACCATTAGATTTTCAGATCTTATTTTGGAACCTCTCCAGAGTTGCGTACGATTGCGTCTTGTCTATGAAAATATATAATTATACAGTAATGGGGAAGGTGCGGTGGCCGAGATGGTAACGTCTCGGCTTGCTATGCGAAAGGTCCCGGGTTCAAATCCCCACCCGGGAGCAAACCTTTCGCTTGCGTCAATGGGTCGTGACCCGCGCCTGAGGAAGCGTCTTGGCAACCTGACCTCCTGGGGGACTGCACCTGGCCCACCGCTGGACAATGCACCTGCACATGTGTCCCCTGCCCAAACCCCCCAACCCTTACCCCATTTCCTAGTACCATAATCCTTGCACCGGTGATCGAAGGAAAAATAATTAGAAAACTGTATGGTGGTCTGCCACCCCCTATAACGACCAAGTAGTTGTATCACGGGGTAAATAAAATAAAAAATAAAAAATAAAAAATAAAAAATAATTATACAGTAATTTAAAATTATTTTTCATTGCACTCCAACGTCTAGGGTCTGTCTTCTCATTATAAACACAAAGCCCTTTATGAAGAATGACTATATACCTTCAGTCTTCAGCTGTCTGATCCTAGAGGCAAACAAGCAGAAAGCTACCCAATATAATGAAGAATATTGGCATCATAATTATGTTGCCCTCAGAAAAACAGACTTTCATTGACGAAGAGTCAACAAACCTGGGTCAGTGTTGGGTATCAATGGATGCCACACATGTAAACAAGGGAAGTGCACTGCCCAAGGACATAAATAATTTTATATTGGGAGGGTAGGTGAAGTAGGTGTGGATTATTTTACTCTGCAACCTTCTTCCAGTGTAATTCTGATCTTTAAAGTGATTGATATCATAAATTAATAATCCATAATTTCTTTTCGTACCACCTCATGTCACTGAGGACATGTGCAAGTACACCATCCTGTAAGAAGCATGTAGGGTAGATTGCAATATTGCATATTTCATCATGAATATTATTGTACCAGAAATAAATCGATGATGTAGGTATGGCTATATAGAGTCTAGTAACGGGTCTCGTTTTTAGGCTTTTAATGAACGTGAATGCCTCAGTAAAGGTGCTTGGCGGGGTGGTTGGAATGGCTGATGATTATGGCTGACTTTTACATTCCTGTCTCCCATCAAGCAGAAGCAGACATAGGTACGATGTGAAGCATCGCAATAATTTTCTCACCCGTCGCTACAATCATGTTTGTTGTAGGGTTCTGAAGAGCTGAGTTTTTGGTCTTAAAGGGCGTGATCGCCGTGATGAATCTTATCATGTTATCATACAGAAGAAATCATTATCTCTTACGATTTCGGAGAATCGAGGTTTCTTGCGATCATAGAAAGAAAGTGCCAGGTTCCTATTCAAAAATAATTCGTAGTAATACAAGCAGTACAGCAAAAGTTGTAATCTGCATGCACGGTACGTACTGTACAGTACCTCAGGCGAATGGTGATGAAATTCACAAACTCTTGTTCTGAAAGAGGCACAAGTGTGCCAGATTCCAATATCAGACAGTTTGTACAGTAAGAGCATTTTCACTGTACATAAGGGAAGTTAAAAGAATTTATTCCTCACAAAAATTAACATAGGCTCATGACTTCACATGCTGTACCCTTATCTACGAACTACTCAACAGAAACAGTGTGTTGATAAAAAAATAACTAACTGTATGCAAGATTTTGTAAGACTATTTGGAGCAGTCTCTTACTTGGTCACACCCTAGGTTGCCAAATGAGTGAATTGACCTTTTAAATTTCTACACAGTACCACTTCCATCCTAATCATCCCTTCTTCCGACAAAAGTACAGTAGTAGTAGTAGTAGTAGTAGTAGTAGTAGTAGTCCTATCTCTTCAATAAATACCCTGCAATTAAGGATGATGAGAACTGTTAGACAATAATAAAGCATTAAAGGTCACTCACCATATTATGATTCTTGTTAATAAATCTAACTGCGGCACTTTACGTACAAACTGCCTCAGTTGAGCAATCCAGTTGCACTCATTTCAAATAAAATTCAACAACTCTATCAATGTTAAGTTGTTTTTTTCTTTCGGTACCGGTACTTACCTCAACGGTCTTTACACTCTTACACGCATTATTATGCATAAAAGTTAAACTCTGTGCTAGGGTGCATGTACTGACCTGAACGTAGCCTAGCTATACATAAAAGTTGCACTACTCGAGAAAGTCAAGTCTATTTTTACTCTTAGATCGCGACAAGCCAATCAACGATCGTTTCTCTTTTTTCCCCTCTCGCCTAACTTTTTAACACGATATCACTGTAAACGAGCTCAGCCTGGAACGACATCCAAAATCATTCATTCCGCCTCCCTGGAGAAGTCCGAAAGTTGGACCATAAAAATGACTGCCTCCACACAAATGGACCCCTCCTTCTTCGATCTCCATCTTTCTCCCTGGGCTCCCCCTTTTAGTGGGGGATGCAGACTCCCTGCAGGACACGCAGGCAAGGAAAAAGAGCGATAATGATGGGGCCGGGCAGACAAGCATTCCTTCCTTCTACCCCACCATTCGTTCGGGTGTGAGAGATAGCTGGAGAACAAGTTGGACTAAACAAAGTGTCTGTCACAGAATAAGTGTAGCCCTGTCTCCCCCTTTGGAAATCGGGTCACCCCATCCTTCCGTCTCAAAGAACTGTCCAAGGACTGGTCATCAGGAGCCAAGCTACAATACTGGATGCCCGACAAAGTCCGGCTTCATGAAACATTTACTGGCACTGGAAGAAGCAAGGAGCAAGGACTGGCTCCAAAGTCTCGGGGAGTCTTCGAGCGTGAAAGGAATACGGCTTTCCCGTTGCCATGCATTATTTATGGCTTCGAAACGGTCAATCCCAACTGCTCGCTGGACTCATCGTTGTCGCAGGGTGGTTAAGTTAACGCTGCAGTATTCCGAGGCTCCTCGCCCTGTCACTTAAATATTATTCCTTCTGTCAAGATGCGTCCACACTGATAACTTTGGGCTAGTTTTAAAAAGTTCGGCAAACATCGAAGCAGTGCATGGTGGTTGTGGCTCATTCCAGCAGCGTACTACAACCTATGCATTTTAAATTCTGAATTGGCATACTTTCACAAGCTTGTTATCCTGCACGCACCGTTTTCATTTCATTCTGACGCGTAGGTGAAGTTATGGAGCAACTTGAACCCGCATCCTAGCAAGCCCTCCAAATTACCATACTAAAGTACTACTTCAATCCCCAATTATGTAGCAGCCAACCCACACCTTCATGAATTTACAACCGCTTTCATTATTCCCTTCCTAAAAGATTTACACCCAATCAGCGTTGATGAAAATAAAACCGTTGACGGAAATAACGCTCCAAAAAAAACCGTTAATACCCCCACCCCCCATTTTGATCAGTTGACCGCATACGTGTGGACATCTAGTTGCACGTACGGTACTTTGCCTCCCCTGAAAATGGTACTGCATTGACCGGATTTCTTTTAGCGTAAATTACTTTCACAACCCCAACCCCCAGCGTACACTTTGGTTCGTGGCGAGGATGCGACGACCTGTTGATCCAATCAGCAGATTACTCAACCGCCTGCGCCCATATTGTAACGGCGCCAAACCAAACGACACCCCCTGCCACTCTCACCCCCAATGGCGCCCTCTATTTTTTGCCTCCACCCCACGTCCCTCTTTCCGACAACCTCTTTCTTTTTTGGCGGGATCGAGTCGCGCCCTTCTGAACATGAGGCTCGGATTCTCCCTGGATCCAATTTTCTTGGGCTTTGTGGCTGTTTTCAGCATCCTTCCCGTATCTTCTTTGACGACCTTTTATGAAGGCATCAACCTTCCCTTTGCCTCCGCAATCCCATTCTTCCAGTCCTCCGAGCTGCTTTGAGGAAGGAAGGACCAGCAAATTGTTATGAAACGCCCCGTCGAGACAAGAGAAGGAGGACACGAACGGGGGAGCTAGGCCGGCTTAGGGTTTTTGCCTTGTGCGCCGGAACATATTTCCAGACCTTCAACAATGGGCTTTCAGATTCAGTTACACTATTGGTAGGATCGGTGGAGTAGATTCAAAGATACGTTCTCAATTTCTAGGTACTGTTTTTGTCTTGCACAGAAGACTTCTGTACTGTACAAATTGCGAACAATGCCTGTACATACAGTGTCTTCCAGGCTGCACGGATTTGTCAACAACTAATTGGGTTCAATCATCCACCGTCTGTATCCTTCCCTCCATAGCAACGCCCTGAACTACAAGAACCAATGTAGCATTACTAGTCAATGACCGTCTCGGACTGCCGCTGCTAGATATATCCGTATATTTGACGTGCATCTGACATTTGAAAAAAAGCGACAAAAACAAAACACCTCGGCAAATCTTTCCCTCACGACCTGTCTCCTCCGCTCAGAAAAAAAGAAAAAGAAAAAGTGAAGCGTCGTCGACTGGAAAAGATGCCATGCAATCGTGTGTTTACATCTGTCGTTCTCCGAGGAGCTGTGTCATTCAGCTCGACATTTTACAGGAAACGAGTTAAGAAGCTAACAAGGAAGCAAGTGAGCAAGCTGTCTGTCTGTCAGCCTGTCGCTTCTTCTTCCCTTGCTCCTGTCCCCTCTGCTTTCTTTCCCTAGAGAACAAAATGAATAGAGGGAAGAGGACAACCCTAAGGTCCAAAATTTTTATCCCCCAGGAGAATCGTGGCTGAGATGCATTTTGGACGGTGCTCAGACGAAAATGGTCGCGCTGATGCTGCAATTTTCTGCTACTCGTAATGTTGTTAGGAGAAGGGGGATCAACCCTGTTATGGCAGCAAGGAGTCTTGGCTGGCGTTACGTACTGTAATGGCCTGTGTCCTGCACGCCCGCATAGCTAGCAGGACCACATAGAGCTAGGCCTACCTAGGCCCAGCCCCGTCCCATTTGTCCATTATATGCCCAAATGAGGCCACATACGGTTTCTGAATTAAACACACGTTAAATATGCAAACTTTGCAAAACAAAACCTCTCCCTCCCTGGTTTTTATTACGTCATCTCCTCCACAAATGAATGTGCTACCATTCTGGAAGCATAATTTGGGCTGAGACCATGCCAAGTAGGTCTATCACAGGACGTCAGGACCCTACACACAATGATGAGCAACTCAGAAATTATTTCCTTCTGCCTTCAACAAATGTATCAATAAAATAATTGTTGACTTCATAAAAAATTCTACCATTGTTAAAAGAGCATAGCCACGAGCGTGACAGATACCGGTACTTCGATCATTTTTCAGGGCATTTTTCTCACATATAGAAAAGTCACAAACACAATGACATCAATGGTGGCATGAAAACATACGTGGGAAAGTTCGTAGTTGAGCCAATATAGGCTCAAACTTGCGACAAAATATTAACAGGTGTCCGGTCAGAGAAATTCACCATCTGCCATCACGTCATCTTCCATGAATGGGTATGATCGAATTATATTAATTTATTTTTAAATACACATAATTTATACTGTTTTAATATTTGACCTACACACTAGGCACAATAAAACTTCTCAAACACCTTTTCAGGCCATAATATTTGTCGAATTGCAGTTGCGTTGTTTTGGACAGCTGCGCATTATTAAGCAGTTAATTTTGCACAGATACTTTTAATAGTTATCAAATGTATTAGTTGATAATATTAGACCACTATTGAGTCAAATATACCAGTTCTGAATTGCAATGATTTCCGATTGGGAGTGCCCCCAAGGGGGTAACCACTTCGGTACTCCGGCGTACACCTGCGAGTGATACTCCCAGGTACTCCTACTGTAGGTACCTTACTCTTTGGTACTCCTTGGTATTCCTTGAATTTGGTACTCGAGTGTAGGCCTTCACTTTACAGTCGAGTGGTTAACCCCTTGAGTGGCCCACTGTAAATATTGGCATCAAACTTCAATGATAGGTCCAAATTTTGCATGTCAGACTCCCTTTATAGGCTTTAAAAAGGCTGGGTCCACACAACCTATCAGAGTATCAGGCATCAACACCCCCCCCCCCCCCCTGGAGGATGACGTAGGCCTAATAATAAATTACTGTATGTACAATACAGCCCCCATCAGGGTAACCAGCTGATAAGCGAGATATTAGTGACATTCTTACCTATTTGTAGGCCTATCTGACTTGACCTATCTTCCACACGATAATTATAATAACAGTACTAACTGCTGCAGTCGTTTTACATTATTTACGAGCATGCTACTCTCGATGGAACAAAGTCAGTCTAAACGAGGCTAGACAATCAGATTTTCATACATCATCCAACTGGACAATACGGGATTTTCGACTTGATGCAAAAAATATGAAAAGCTTAGTTATCACTTTACATTAATAAAGACCATAGCTACCACATCCTACGTTACCGCGTGTCTCCAAATAACAGTCTTTTGCGGGGAGACGGAGTGGCGCCGCGGTAACGCGCGCGCCCACGGAAGTTAAGGTCCCGGGTTCAATCCCCACCCGGGGTTCCCACCTTCTTTCGTGCAGAGTTGGGCCATCTCTGGCTTCGTTTCGGGTGGCAATTTCCGACAGACTAAGCCACCCGGGGGAGTTCACAAAATGACGATTAGAGACATTGCACTTGCACTTTGC